>OMLM01011955.1:0-16437 GCA_900302695.1 Helostoma temminkii
TGTATTCCAGGTCTTCGGTTGCTGACCCATCCAACCTGCCAAGTGTTGCTTGTTGTTGTTATTGGTTGTGTGATCTGCTGTTCTTTTCTCTCTTTTTCTCTTTCTTTCCACTCACCCCAACCGGCTGAGGCAGATGGCCACCCACCTTGAGCCTGGTTCTGCTGGAGGTTTCTTCCTTTCTTAAAAAGGGAGTTTTTCCTCTCCACTGTTGTCTAGTGCTGCTCAAAGGGGGATTTGTTAAGTTTTTCTTTGTATTTAGTTGTATTGTAAGGTCTTAAACATTAAACATTGTAAATGCTTAGATGATTTTTGTTGTGTTTTGACGCTATAGAAATAAACTTGAATTGAATTTAATTGAATTCAACGTGTCAGCACTTCCTTAATGCCCAAATAAAGGGTGTCATTCTTTAAAGCAAGCGACACTAACACATGCTCAGTTATCAGTCAATAAATTACTTGCTGCTGTGCTTAAAAGTATGAAGGTATTTGTAGTTGTTAGTACTTAGGTTTTTAATTTGCCTGTATGAACTGTGGGTTTTAGTTTTCACATCATACTGGGGGTGAGATTTAAGGCATGAAGAACCCTCTATCTAACAATTCTACTATCGAATCCAACATGTGTTAATACTGATGCAATGTGGATGTGCACACAACAACAGACACATAACCAAGGGGAAACACTGGTATGTTGACATAAATACAAATCGCTGCTTTGTATGTGAAATCATTTAGGAAACTGCTCAGTCTTTGAACGCATTGTTTATATTTCATACTGAACTGCTCCTTTAACCTCTCTGATTGGCTGCTTTTACTCACCACAGTGTCCATGTAGGCTTCGGTCCAGATGATGTCATGGTCGTGGTTGATGACCATCGGCCGACTGAGCACGTGCAGATACTCCATGACGTTCTCCTGCACATCAGCCAGGGTGGAGATGTGTGTGTAGTAACCTGAGAACACACACAGATGTATATCAGCATAGGCACAAACCAAGACACACACACACATACACACACACACATACCTTTGTTGTTGCAGGCAATCCACTTGGCATCTTGAGCGAAGGTCATCTCCCTGCCAATAAGGTAGGTGAAGACTCGCACCTGAACAGAAATACACCAGTTTACACTTTGTTGTGTGTCCCGGGTCCCCGTCTGCGCGATGCATTTTATTTTCATGTTTTATTGCTTCCTACAAGAGCTGAACAAGTGAGTGAAGTGATGGGAATATATATAAAATCAATTTGGATTTTAACACGTGCAACTACTTCAACTACTAACTACTGCAACTAATCGGAAATTAGCATATCGTCTACTGTTGTTGACTTTCTCCAACATTTATTGAACTATAATGTGATAAATGTTTACAGAACAATAAAAACACTGTTGCAGTTGTGTTCAGCTCAGCAGCTTTATTAGTGAGGGCTTTGTCACTTCACAATGACGTGGATTTTCATTTTGGATGAAGTGGCCCAAGTTAAATGTGCTCGGCTCCTCTGACTAATCCCAGTCTGTGGATGAATGACAGCACTTGTGCTCTTAAGTGATGTCAGGAAGTTTAGCATCTGTGATCCACCCAACTGCAAGTATCTTTATCTAGAGGAACCTTAACTTAAAAAATACCATCAAGGATGCAAACTGCTTATTTTTCCAACCTTATTTTCCACAGTAAATGTCTCCCTAAAATAACAGTGGCACTTTGTTACTACTACCTGTGCCTGTTTTCTCAAGTACGGACTGCAGTAACTTTTTATAGATGAAATTGAAATGATCCAAACAGAAATCATCAGTAAACGCTCCTCCTCATCTCCTGCATTTCACCCCCAACAAGTGTCACTTTTAGAACATAATAAGTTAATTTATATTTTCCACTTAACCACTTATTTCCTTAACATCTTGCCAGCTTTGTTTGAAACAGTCAGTACAGTATGTCTCTCCCTGTGTTCTAAAAACAATGATGTATTTGTGCCTGCTCATTTGCATGCTACTATTTAACCACTGCTGGAAAACAAAACTATACAGTAGGCTCTTTTCTGAGATGCCAAGCTACTAGAAGACGTAGTTGCAAACCAGCTCAGTTGTACTTTTAACTATCAAAGGTGCATTTGTCTTAGCAAAACATCTCTGGATTGCTTGCAAGTGGTCCAGAAAGCTGCTGCATTGCAGCTGCATGCGTTGGTGAATCTTCTCACACCTACTGAACATTTTGACTTTGGGAAGGAGGCTGAACGTTGAACCTGTGGAGCCAGAACACTGACTTTAATTTGGCACTGAAAACAAAGTGGCATTATTTTAAAAAGTTCTGTTGGCATTGAAGTGTTAGTACTGAAAAAATATTTTGAATAAAAATAAACTTTTTAGTTTTTTCACCATTTACTTAAAACAATTTATCTCATCCTATTTTTTCTTTTTATGATTTTTTGTGTTTTTCAGTGACAATCTTCTCATTTTTTTATGTCAGCGTTTTTTCAGTTACCGGTGTGTTGCTGTTTAAGATGCCAATTCACTGTCAGTGTTCTGACACGGGGTGAAGGCTTTCGGAGCAGGACTGACAAGTAACACCAGGCAAGACGGCTACATTACAGCAACTGCTTCTTTCCTACTTGAGGCACTCAGACCACAGTGTGTTTTTTCTTATGCTGTTTCATGTTTACAACCGAGCTTTTAAATACCTGTCTTTTTTTTCAGTACTAATACTTTTCTTCAATGGCAAAGGAACGTTTTTTTGATAACATTTTATCACTTTGTTTTCAATTTTTCAATGCCAAATATTAAAGTCAGTGTTCTCGCTCCACATGAACCACTTATACTGTCTTTAACTGTGAGAGTTTGATCTTCAGTCAAACAAACTTATTCCAGAAAGCTGAGCTGTAAGTCACCATGAAATACCCAGAAGGAAACAGCTGCAGGCTCAAAGGTTCAGTCATTAAACCATGTTGCAGTTACATTAGTGAAGTCTAAAGGAGATGGCTGCACTCTTCAGGACACAGATGTGCAGTCTCATATCCATAATAGTTCCTGTCTGGACAGATTTTGGTCACTTGATCGATAACAGTTTCACGTCCTCACCCTTCGCTCAGGCCAGTTGAATTCCTCAAACACAGATTCATAGTCGTCCATGGCTCCATCTGTGATCAGCATGATGGCCTGGTTACACATGCTGCCTTGACCGTTCGCTCTCACCTACACACACACACACACACACACACACACACACACACACACACAAAGTTCAAAGATAAAAGTCAACGTTTTGGTGTGTTTTTCATGTTGCATTAGTGTTATTCACAACTTTAAGTTCAGAACAGGCACAGAGTGAAATACTGTGGAGATGGACAGGAGAGTGAAATGTACATTTTACTATCTTCTGTGTTTACATACAGTCCATCAATCACTGCAGCATCAGGTGATTCAGGTGATTGGCTTCTAAATAAAGAGCTTATGGGTTATTAGTTGGAATAGAATTTAGCTAAGGAGCCTCTTAATCCACATTTAATCTTCTCCAATTTCAGGGACGAAGGGAGATCACACAGGCGGGAACAGGAACTGCATGAAGGACCTTTATATTTTTTTTGATAAACCACATGTTGCAGTACACAAACCTAACAGGGGTCTGAATGTGGATGTTGCTGTTGCTGTGTTGAGACACAAACCTCGTTGAGGATTTTGAAGGATTCCTTCAGCGCGTTCTTGATCTTCGCTTCTCCTTTAACATGCAGGTCCTCCACCAGCACCTTAAAGTGCTGAGACACAAAGTGAGAAGGAGTCAAGTTTTACTTTATTAGTTTCCATGTATCGTGTACAAAGATAGTTTCAGATTTACTGCTGATTAGTCACTTAGCAAAACTGTTATGTTAATAATTTTACTATTACTATTAATGTGTGATCTAAGGATTGCACGCACAAGTGTTTACTAACCTCTAACCCTGCCCATCACATCAACATCCCCAACCCCAGCACCAATAATATAATAGTTTGTACAGTATAGTGAGTTCTACCAAAGCCCAGTTTGATTTGTTCAGACTCAATCAACAGCTGATGTTTTCCATGTGCGCACTCAGAGCATCCAACCTGGTTACATTACGCTGAACAAGCAAACGCAGAAAACAGTTCACTCACAATATACGTCAAAATTCTTCTTCTTACAATAATGCATGTCATGTAAAAATGTTTGGGTACATCCTCCCATATGTCCTGTCTGCATCTCCACAAAGATCCACGTTAAGTCATTCCCCTGTGTTCTGCATTTGCTATGTTATTGGTTATTTTCCAAAGCTGATTTCCCAATGTATCACACAGTATCACATAGTATTTTATTATACATAGTTACAATTATTGTGGTTAATTTGTATCTTGTATTTGTTCTAATGTGTCGTATCTTATTTATCAGGCAGTGTCATCATACTGTATCATATTGCAATGTATCATATGGTATCAAATTGTATCCTATGTTGCCTTAGATGATATTATACTTCATCTTGTATCATATTTTATCACAATGTACAACTTATCCTGACATATAGTGAATCTTGAGTTATCCTTACAAACTCACTTCGGGTTGTGTATCAAGATCTGCACATTTTTAATCAAATTTTACTACTGCAACTAATTTTACTAACGGTTAATTAGAAATTGATACAGTAGATTTGAGAAGTGATACAGTACCACAAACTGTAATATTATAATACTGGATATTTTCTTACACCTTTAAAAACTATACAGGCAGAACCAGGTTGACTTTGTGATGACTCTCTAAGAAGTAGGTCAGGAGCTTGATCTGATGATGTTGAGAGTATTCATGTGTCTGTGCATGTGTTTGCCAGAGTCTAATGGCTGCTAAGACACTTCTTCAGCTCTTAAGCCTCCATGAAGCAGATAATGGTCTTACCTCTCTGTTATCCAGGTCAGCCTGGACCAGAGTCCCCCTGAAGCACGGCTCCACATAGCGAACATAGTCGGTGTACTGCAGACAGTAAAGGACAAGCACAGTTTGTGTCACTGTTTTAACTGATCTACAGACAGGTGAACCCTTCCTGTTCACCAACAATAGAAGTGTGTGTCTGTGTGTCTCACAGCGATGACGTTGACAAAGTCGTTCTCTCCCAGTGTGTCCAGGATGGTGTTGATGGTGTGTTTGGCGATGGTCATCTTCAGCCCCTTCATGCTGCCGCTGATGTCCACCATGATGATGATGTCCTTCGGAGACGTGGCTGCTTGGATGTACCTGCACACAGGACGACAGAGGACACTCACTAAAGTCATAGTTTAATAAAATATTTATTTACACGCAAGTGTAAGAGTATAACAGTTAACTTTATTATGCTTTGACTGGATTTCTTTAGTAGTCAGATTACACAGGAATCAGATTTCTCTGGGAACAAGTTCACATGCACAGTGTATAAGTGTCTCCATGCAGGAAATCTGATCTGATCTGAGTAATCTGATTTCGTATTTTGGAAGCATGGTTCACAGATTCCAGCTGCATAGAGACAGAACAAACTGCTTCCTGACTTTTTTATTATATGTGTTGGTGCAGTAAACTGATGAAGCTGTGAGAGAGACATTAAACAGACAAGCTACTTTCACAACACAAACTGTCTGAATTAAAGAAATAAATTAAATAAATGGACTTATTTAGATCCCTACAAGGCACTTTGTGTTAGTTTCAGTTTTACATGGATTTTGAGCAGACTTGATTAAATAAAGTTAGCATTTACTTTACTGCGATTAGTAATCTGGTTCAGCATATACATAGTACAGTAATCAGAGTTCTCCAGCAGAAATCAGGTTTCTTAAATCCTAAACCTAATTCTTTCTCACGTCAGAGACTTTACAATATGATGTTTGGAGCTGTGTTTTCATAAATACGGACTCCACATTTTACACGTTACACAGTCGGTAACAGCTCATAGAAGCCATTAACACTTTTTCTGCGTCAGTGGGTACTTATACTTTATTAAGAAAAGGCTAACTCATGTTTTTAACGTTGGTGAATATTCTCACCACCCTAACAACTGGACACCAAAACCTAAGAGGAAACAATATAGTGCACTCAGTCCACCTGGGGAAAAGAAGCAGCCACTAAACAGGAGGATGGTTCAGCACAGGAGAACCACAATCAGCTGTGTAGCTTTATCTGAACAACAAAGACACTTATTCAAAAACTATGTTTGTATCTTGGCCAGAAAAGATGCGAGGATGGTGCAAGAGTGGCCACAAGTGGAAAATCACTCCCTCAGCAAAGGTGAATGCACAATCTGTCTCCAGTTTATCGTGGTGCCCTTTTATCTTTCCCCAGAAATATCAAGAGCACTTCACACACCAATACCCCGATTACAGAAACCCGTTTACACCACAGTTAAGAAATCAGCTTACTCAGGAAAGCCGACTGTAATCTGGTTCCACATAAACAAACTGACTGAAGAAGCTACTTGAACGAGTAGTGAAACGTGTCAATCTAACAGGAAAGAAGCTTAAGATGCAAGTAAAATGCCAGACTATTTACTCCATCTTTTCTTACCTTTACATCCCTCACATATTAAATATTTGGTTCAATGTTTGTGTTTATTAAAAAGCAGATTAGAAATAATATATTTAACTAATAAAATATGTTTAGTTTTAACTTCATAATTAGAAGTCCATTTTCTATGTAACAATATAAATAAGCTTAAGTTGACTTATTTATATTTACAAGTGTCAATGTATTAATTTTATGAGCAATGTAAATGTAATAGTTAACAAATACACCTTCAATAAACTCTCTTGAGTTTCACTTTCCATCTCCCAGCAGATGCATGCAGCTCAGCAGCAGTAATGTGGTGTGACGAGGCGTTCAGGGACATATGCAGCTCTCTGGTATCATTTAGAAATGCATGAACAGCCGCATATGGTGCCATGTGGGCAGAAGTGACCTGGCTGAGGAGCAGCTTATCTTCTTTTCCAGAGGATCAGGGCTCTGGCTGGCCACTGCTCAGACGACACACAGCCAGCACTCAGAGCCTCAGAACTGTGAAAGTCTCATTTCACTGAGTGTTGCACTGATTAAAAATGATAAGTGATACTTATTAACTCTGGTCCTGGGTCACCCTGACAAGTGGTCAGGAACCAGACAATGATGTTTGGAAGTATTCCTGAGCTCATGGAGTCATGTCCATCACAGAATCATGTCTGTTTTTAATGCAGTGCCATCTGAGGGTCTGAAGATCGTGGACACCACAGATCAGTGAACCTCTGCACATCTTTACTTCTGAGGGCTCTGACTCTCTAGGATGATCTTTTTTTACCTAATCATGTTACTACACTGTTGTCAATTGACACCTCAAAGTTAGCAAACATGTGTTGCAACAATGCTTCACACATTAACATGATGGGTAATGTCATGAAGTGGGCATTGCTCATAATGTTACTGGGGTACAGACTTGACTGTTCATCTATGTGTGTGCTCCTACTTCAGGCAGCTGGGAACTGCAAAAGAAACGCTTTGCGTTTAAAGCTAAACTGTGCTACAGATACAGATACAGATTCATACAAATGTTTTTCTGTGTGGGTACAGTACTAAACCACTGGGGCATTAAACAGTCATGTGACACAGTTGTGTTATTTGCTGAAAAAGCTTATGGAGAAAAGGGAGCACTTGGACAGAATTCCTGTCATGTAGTTTTCTTTAAACAACAATTTCTCTATAACCTAGAGTACAGGAAAACAGTCACACTGGTTGTTGTTGTTGGAAACATGAAACGCAAGTGTGGAGATTAATTTACAGAAAAACTCACCAGTTTCTATTCCTACAGTCGAAAGCCGCCACACCATTAGAGTCTGGGGTCCATTTGATACCTAACAGAGGAGTCAGAGTCAGTTCACGGTCCATTAATGACCATTAAGTACAAAACATTTAGCAACACAATCAGCACTTTTTTACAGACTGTACAAACAAGAAACCATGATCACGACAAATTTATTTTACAGTGTTGAAAAATGTATCAAAATAATAAATATAATGCACTACATTACTAACTTCTGCACTTATACTTAGGTATAAGTATCAGCCAGAAATACTGATACCATGTCCAATTGTGTTACATACTACAGCTTAAGATATCCACTATTTAAACACTTATCTGCTAGCGCCAATGTGCTGCAGTAATAAAATTACTGCTGAGTAGTTTATCTTTTATCATCTATTTTGTAAAATCTTCACATTAGTCACATAAATGCAGTGAAGAGGAAAGAATCAAATAGTGGAAATACTCCAGTATCTCAAAACTATACAACAGTAGTAGTACAGTACTTGTGTAAAAGTATTTATAACTCTCGACCACTGTTTTCTCATGGTCATGAACTATAACTACTGACCGTGTATTTTTTGTGTTTTCTTAAATTTCAGAGCACATCCTTGAATGGACCTTCACTTTCAAATGCAAACTCACCAGGGTAGATCCTGAAGAAGCCTGTGGAGCTGCCAAAGTACTGCCATGTGAGAGTGGGATCCTTCTGGAAGTTATTGATGAAAACGTCATTTAACGCCTCAGAGTTGTAGATGGAGTTGAGGATGTATGGATCTGCTCACAGGTGGAAGAAAACACAGGTAAAACTGACAATTATAGATGCAGTGTAACTTAAAATGGTATTTGCAGTTTATATTTCCAGTAAATATCCACGATACACAGAATTAATATAAAAGCTCGGTATAACTGCTGAATATTTTACAAAATGTAAACAGTAAAATATACATTTCGTCTTTACAGGTTGATCTCTGACCTTTGTTGTAGACGTTGGTGGGAACCTGGATGTCGCTCTGCTGCGTGTTCACCAGCATGTTATTGAAATGTTCATTCTCCTCCAGTGGAAACTCTCCACCGAGGTCCACATTGTTTCCGTCTTCGTCCACCGTGTTGATCAGCATCGAGTTGTAGTAATCAAACTGAGAGGAGACAGGAAGAGGACACGAAAAGTTCCTTTCACAATAAGAGACTGGTAAAATGTCACATGTGGATCTGGACCAGTCTCGACTACACTACAGTGCTGTGAAAAAGTATTTGCCAACTTCCTGATTTTTCTTTTTCATTTTTTGCATATTTGTCACGCTGATTTACATAATGATTCAGATCATCATTATGTGATAAACTGAGTAAAATGCACTTTTTAAATCATGATTTTATTTATTAAGTGAAAAAAGCTCCAAACCTGCCTGGACCTGTGTGAAAAACCTAATAACTGGTTGTGCCACCTTTGGCGGCAACAACTGCAATTAATTCTTTACAATAACTGGTCCACTCTTTGTTGCAGAATTGTTTTAATTCAGCCACATTGTAGGGTTTTTGAGCATGAACCACCCTTCGGAGGTGGACTTGTATTTTGGATCACTGTCCTGCTGACCATCACACTACCACCACCATGTTTGACTGTTGATATTATGTTCTTTTTATGAAATGCTGTGTTAGTTTTACACCAGAGGTAAAGTCTTGGGGATAATCAAGATGTTTTCAGCAAATGTGAGACGAGCCTTTGTGTTCTTTTTGGTCAGCAGTGTCGTTCACTTTGAAACTCTCCTGTGATGCCATTTTAGCTCCGTCTGTTTCTGATTGTTGAATCATGAACACGAAGGCAGTGAGGCCTGCAGTTCTTTAGATGTTGTTCTGGTTCTTTTATGCCCTAATGGATGGGTTGTCAATGCAATTTTGATAGGCTGGCCATTTCTAAGTCCCATCTGAAACCAATTTCTGACTAAATCATGTGAACTTAAATAAGTATCACAAATGATGATGATGATGACAGAAAACCCAAATGAGCCGGACAGATAGCAGCAGACAGACAGTAGCTAGTTTTTTTAATTAAGTCTCATTTCTTGGTTAATATAGAAATACAATTAAATGCACATTTCAGTTAAATAAATTCACAAAAACTGGCGACCTGTCCAGGGTGTACCCCGCCGCCTGCGACCCCTACGGGGACTAACCAGGTCAGGAAATGAACGGATGATAATTCACTAAATATTGAGGTGCTGTTTTTAGGTTATATTTGGACTTTACACTGTTACCAAAGTGTATTCATTGTTTATCTCTTTGCCGTTTCTTTGTTGTGTTGTTGACCCAGTTTCCTCATATGATCAGTGAATTTGATCTAATCTAATTTCAGGTGTCAGGCGAAGGTCTAAAGCTTTTAAAGCTTGGCCTGCTGTTACCGCTGATCCAGACACAATTAGCATGCTAACACTAGCATTTCACTCAGCATTACTCAGTGTCACTGAGAGTTTAAACTCTTAACATTTCATTAAAGACCAGAGAAAGTAGAATCACTCATTTGTTTCTAAACACACTGAAACATGAACTGAACTGTGGAGTTAAACAGTTTTCATCAGTTCAGGGCAGAAATGAAGCTCAATGATGCACTGGAGCCACAGAACTGAACCCAGAACGTCTGAAAACCCTGATCAAAATCTACCTTGCTAATAACTACAGCTCCAGCTTTGAAGCTGATCCTTTTTCTAACAGTACGTCGTCTAACGTAACTGGTGTGTTAGTATGTTTGTGAGAACAATCCCATACTGTTGTGGATGCAACATTTAGCTTTATAGCAGCTTCCCCATCTTTATGGGCTAATCATCTCTAGTCAACGCGAAAGGTGAGTCCATGTGTGAGCTCGGACATGTCTGGAATAACACATCACAGCTAGAGTTGAACTAACAAGAGAATTGTTGAGTTTTACTGCATGTTCCTGTGGTGTACTGCTGATTCTTCCATGAACAGTTTCTAGTTAGGGATTTAATAATCATTCATAGTAGTAGTTGTAGTTTATAACACATTTTCCAGTGGTTCAATTAAATTTCGGTTCAGTTTATTTATTTAGCACCAAATCACACAAGTCAAGTCACTTTAAAATGTAAGGTTCAAAACCCTAAAGAGTTAACAATACAACTATATAAAAATATATAGACAACAAATCCCACTTTGCAGCACTAGGAGACAGTGGAGATGGAAAACTCCCTTTAGCACAAGAAACCTCCAACAAAACCAGGCTCAGGATGGGCGGCCATCTGCCTTAACCGGTGGGGGTGAGTGGGAAGCGAGCGGGAAAAGACTGTGACAAGCTCAGACCACATATTCATTCCTGCTTTACTGTCACTAGACACAGGCAGCCGTCAGAACAAAAGAAGAGCACCAACCTGCAATGTAGCGTTGAATTCGTGGTACAGATCAGCGTCTTCTGCTGACTCTGCTAACCTCTAAAACGAGAAACACAAAAGTAAAGTTAGGTAATATTATAAAGCACGTGTGTACCACAGATAATCCACAGAAAGGCGTTAATATCCTCTGACGCAGGCGTTAAATTGTAACCTCGCAGAACAAAACCTGGGTAAGACATTTGTAGTTTTGTATTAGAATACTATAGATGGTTGGTAAAACCGAGGTGATTTACTTGATAGTGAATTAGGTAATTAGTTTATACTGTAGCTAAACAGAGAAAAGGAGCAGATGTGACTCTGTCTGCAGTTCATATGTATATCTGGAGCTATTTCTTGGTACACACACACACACACACACACACACACACACACACACACACAGCAGAAAGCAGTCTGTTCTGTCTCTATACAGTTAAAATCTATGAACCGTGCTTAAAAAAAAATCCCAAGGTAGAGGAGAAATCAGAATCATCTGCTGTATATATGATTTTCAGTAATTAGATTTCCTAAGCGCAGTGAACAAGTGATACCAAACCTGGCAAGCTCACAGGAACATTCAGGAAGCTGCGTGTAGTCACTGTAGCGACTGTACATGCAGGTGTACAGTAGGTGTGATTTTGGACAGAGCTAAACCACCAGTTTCCTCCTACTTTTAATCTTTCTGTGTCAGTACAGATTACAGCTGCTTTAATATTACTGCAGCTGATCTGCTACACTGATCAGGAAATGTGCAGTTCTCTTCTTACACTAAGGCTGAAGTTAACGTCCTCATCTCACCTTCACAGACTTCATCTTGCTGCCCAGCATTCGCTCGATTTCATCAGAATAATCCCTCACCAAGCTGTTTCCATCCAGCTCCACGATTTTAATGATGGACTCCACATCCTTCAGTTTCTAAGAGGGAACAAAAACAGATTTTTCAGAACATTTGCCCTTATAGATGCTAAACACATTCACTTTACACGTTCCCTGTCACATTCATTTTAGTGTTTTTATCCTGTCTTCATTCAACTACACACATTTAATCTGAGTTGCAATTAAAATTCACTTCACTATTTTATGTTTCTGCCCCAGTTTGTGTTAATGTGTGTGACTGTGTTACAGCAGCAATAAACCTGCATTTGAGTATAAATCTGAGAATTAAGTTACAATCACAGAGAAACACAATCCATCTCTTTATATCTCTTTATAAATAAATGTATAAATAAAAACACACAAAATCTTTTTGTTGTTCTGGACCTTACTGAGGGTGTGAGGACGACTTAGTACTGTGGAGTGGATATCCAGCTGAGATGAGTCCACACACCACCCAGAATAATCAGTGAGGGGAAGAAGAACTTCAGAGTAAAAGCTGGAGGTTTAAAGAAAACACTGGGGCTGCTCATGCAAGAAAAGCAACACTGCATCTTGTTGTTTATCAAGGAGCAGCTCAACTATCCACAGCAAAACTGGAAAAAGGTTTGAGGTAAAAAGTGCACAGCATATCAGCAGGCGCGGAGGAAGAAGCATCATTACTTGAGACAAAATCATCAATGTTTTTTTTTAGGAACAGCACAAACCAGATTTTGACTCTAGATTCCTGTGTGTGGTTCAGTTTAGGCAACAAAACCACTTTGGTTTAGCGTTAGAAAAACACGGTTTTGAGTAAAAGTAAAAAACACAATCAGAGTCTAAACACGGTTGTAGCACATGCAGAACGAGCCCTTCCACTGTCCTGATGAAATATTCACTGACCAGAGAAGAGACGTCTTGACGGCAGCATATGTCTCTAAAATCCCTGTATACGTCTCAGAGTGGGAGACACTCTGACATGACAGATGCAGAGGTCAGTGAGGCACTACATACCATCATAATGCTGACTTCAGCACCATTAACAGTCTCTCTGTATTAAACGAATGAAGGTTCAGGTGAAGAAGAAAATACAAATTTTAGTTTTTGAAAACAGGTAAATTATATTAAATTATCAGAAAACCTAAAACAATTCCCAAACAGTATGAACTTTTGGAATATTAATGTCCATGTTTTTAATATACGGGTGAGTTAATATGCAGATTTCTGATACTTTGGTGAAGTGATATCCAGACCAAACCAACATTTGTGCTCAAGAGACCAAATGTTGGAAGGTATTTCTACGTCACCTGACTTATTAACAATTTCTTTAAAGGGGCACTATTACTTCACAGCTAGAAGAACCTGGCTCTGACTCTGACACTGGCCATAGGTGTGAATGTCCGGGGTGTACCCTGGCTCTCGCCCAAAGGTGGCTGAGATAAAGTCCAGCACTCCAACACAAGAGGGTATGATAATGGATGTAACTGTAACTCACTTTGGATAAATGTGTCTGCCAAATGACTAAATGTAAACGAGCTGCTGGTTCTTTGGATTGTTTTTAATCACATAATTCAGACTGAGTGTCCCGGTCACATTAAATCAGATGTTGTGATGTTTTTTTACTGAGGCTCTGTGAGGTAATCAGGTCACTTTCTCTGGATCAAAAAGCTTGAGGTGGATCAGCCAGCTGAGAGCAAAGAGTGATAGCACAGTCTGGTTATTTACACTCTGAATCACTGGATGAAGTCATTCACTAATTCCTGTTAGGCTGAGCAACCCACTTACTGAGGCAAATACAAACATTTAGAGCAACTTCAGTCTGTCTTGTGTCTCTGATCAGCCTCCAGTCACACAGAAAACTCAACACCTGAACCTCCAGACTCCTGCACTTTTTTCCAGATTTCTGTGCTGTGACTGATGAAAGGATGCAGGAAGATTATCTGCTTTTTGAAGAAATGTTTTGAAGCCTGGAAAAAGAGTCACCAATTATCCTAAGTACATGTCTTTCAATGGTGTAAGGAAGCTGGAGTACCCAGTTACTTATTACTAGTGAAGTTTTCACTACAGTTTGTCCAAATGAGGCTTTAAAAGAGAAGCTGCTATTCTGTCCACACAGGAAATAATATTAGCTTCTCTGAGAAATAATGTTGTGTTCAAATAATATCCAGGTTTCTGATCCTTTGGTGAGTTAACTTCCAGGTTAAAATACAGCATGTTGGCTATGGAGTAACACCTGGAGACTTTTACAGACTGGACAGTTCACAGATCACAGATTTCCAGTCTTTCACAGTCTGGAAGCAGCACACACCTACTGGTCACAGCTACTGGTCAGTAACCAGCTAGTACTAGTTGTGGCAGCAGTACCACTGTCACTGTCCACAGCAAAATGCACTATATAGATAATAATGTGCATAATAGGCCAAACCAATACACAAAGAGACATTACTGGTTAATAATTAGGAATCAGTGCTCCTAGCGAGCTGCACTGTGATGAGACATGAAACAACTGATACAATATTTCGAGTAACAGAAGGATCAGGGACCAAAAAACACCAGCTCATATAGTGTAAAAAGGAGAAAAAAAAACATTAGGAACATGAATTTGCTAAATACACAAAGTAAGCTGAGCAATGCTTGTACACTGGCTCTTCACAAACATAATATCTTCAATTCAAAACACATTCCTCAGCAGCAGTTTAACGCTTCTACAGTGATGGTGTGTGACGTGTTTTTTGAGGAATGTGTTGTCTCGTGTCGTGCTAGTAGTTTTAGGGCTGAGGTTAAAAACACCTTGCAATAAATTCCTGTATTTTGGACAAAGGGAAGCAAACCTGAAAACACACTGAAGCTCTCAACAGTAGTGACTACATGGAACAAATACATGGAGCCAAAGAGGCAAAAACATCCATGAAAGTTACTTTAGTATTCAGTTTCTTTACAGACATGTTGGGCTGTTTGTTCCAGCTACAGGAGGTGGCTCATAGGTTGAAATGTTGAAAGCAGAACCGACTGAACACCGTCTCTGATAAATCTAAATCTGACAGATAAATGGATGAATGTCTAAAATCAGAACAGGCACAAATCCTGAGGCCGGTAAAGAGGGCTCGGCCCTCAATCCGGGCATTAACATGATCCCTGTGTGTGTGTGTGTGTGTGTGTGTGTGTGTGTTCCCTGGTAAATGCACAAATAGAAAAAAACACTCAGAGACAAAGCCACTCTTTTTGTTGCACTAAGGTGTGCTGCTCTTGAAATACCAGCCAAGCCAATGTAGACTGACTGAATATAAAATGTTTTTATGATCAAGATGAAAACAAGATCGGAAAAGGTAATCAAGTCACACAGCACTGTGTAGAGTTACTGGGAATTCATGATGAAACAAAACTCTACATAATGCAAACAGGAACACTTCAGATATTGCGATTGAGGGATTTTGAGAAGGACGTTAAACTGAGAAATTAGGAATATAAAAAATAAGAAAATATCGAGTAATAACTAAATTCTACCAGTAACTAAAAAAATATTGTGAAAGGCAACAATATACAACAACTGTTAAATATGTGAAAATGAATCTGTTCAAGAAAAAACAAAGTTTTTGTCTCATAAAAGCTGGGACAGAGGCAACAAGGGGCTGGAAAAGTAAACGGTACTAAGGAGAAAGAGCTGGAGGAATATTTTACAACTGATTAGGTTAATTGGCCACAGATCAGTAACATGATTGGGTATAAAAAGATGATGTTAGACCTCAAACATGGGTCACACAAGTACACAGACTCCGAAGCTTTGAGCTATGCAAAGTCGATTTCAGGCAGCGTGTTTGAGTGTGTTACCAGAAAATACCAACATGCCACAGCCGTCATGGAAACTGAGCATATATACTGTCGCCTGGGGGACCGAGTATGATCACCAAAGATAAGTAGGAGTAGATGGCAGAGGTTCACAAATCTGTAAAAGGCTATGTGCCGATCGACCGATGTGGGATTTTTATTGGCCGATGTTAATGCAGATATTGAGAAATCAATCTGGCCTCTGACAATGTCTTAAAGAACATGTGTGATCCACGATTCAAATTCTCACCTAGGGCACCAACCTTGCTGGGTCCGGCCCTGATCATAATAATAATCCATTCTGAAAAACATCAGCCACATGAAGACTTATCGGCCACTGTCGATATTTAAAAAATTCAAAATTTTGGCCAAAATATCAGCTACAGAGATATATCGGTCATCCTCCAGCTCTGGAGGTGCGGGGTTAAGTGGTGCTGTACCGAGCGGTGGTTATCACCTGGGTTCGATTCCCAGGTCATCCTTTGAGTTTGCACTTCCTCCCACAGTCCAAAGACATGCAGTCAGGTTAACTGGAGACTCTAAATAGTGAGTGAGAGTGTAAATGGTTTCCTTTGTCTATATGTGGCCTTGTGACTACTA
>OMLM01011956.1:0-26662 GCA_900302695.1 Helostoma temminkii
AATTATTATATTAATTTATTATATTAATATATTAAATTTTATTTATGTTAATCTAGAATTAATATGAAGAATTTGTAGTGGAGTTTAAACATAACCATATTAAAGAAAAGAAAAGAAAAGATAAAAGAACCAGTTTTGGTGCGGCTCCAGCTCAGCAGCCTACCTGCCTCTAAAGCTCACTAATTAACCTTATTTAATGCTGTTTGCCTGAACACCCAATTCACATTATAACTGTAATGTTTTCTTGGATCATAAAAATAAATTGGGTTTTGGTGACTCTTAACTTTATGACATTTTGGTAGCATTCTCCTGTGCTCTCATCTTTTTATTTGCACTATTTAAACCATTTAGAATTTTTATTGTGCTGGAGCACCACGCCAAATAATTATGTAGTCTGTCACCCCAGTGTCCCTCCACCAAACACCTCCGCTGCAGCTGTCCATCTCAACCACCAACACAGAGATATATTTTTTAGTCCGTGCTGTCATTAAAATAAATGAACAAATTAGTGACTATCGTATCTGATTCTCCCATGCTGTATGGCCTCCCTCATGCTGGTCAGTAGCTGCTGGATATTTAGAAAAAATTTAGCGTCTGAGACTAAATGTTCAGGTTTTGTAATAACTTATGGAAATGTTTATCTTTAAGTGTCTCCTAAACACTCATTAAAATGTTCTTTTTACTGATCTGCTGAATAAATTATGTAAAACATGCAGAACATATCTACTTCGAAACACAATGACTGCAGAAAAGATCCTTTTGATTAATAACCGGCTCTTGTGTAGATGTGAGTGTGTATATGTGAGTGTTTGTGTGTGAGCAGATGTTTCGGTAGGTTAGGTAACGCTCAGCTGCACCTGCGCTGCATTCATGTCAGTCATAGAAATCACATGCAGAGATGACATCAATATGTTGGATGAGTGGGTATGCTCAGTGTGATTGAGATGATAGTTGGCATTTACTGTGGTTTGGTGTATGGACTGTTGTTGTAGTGGTTAATGAGCATTGCTTGTATTGTATGTACAGTATTTTGGTATAGTAATGTGTATGCACTAAACTAATGTAATGTACATACAGTTGCAAGAAAAAGTTAGTGAACTATTTGCCAATTTGTAGTTTTCTGCATAAATTGGTCATGAAATGTAAGAATTTTCAATTTGCCACTTACGCCACAACAATTTGTTATATCCCTGAATTGGTTTCCTCTTATTCAAAATTGTTGAGATTCTTCATAGTTTCATATTTTATTCCACATTTAATGAACAAGAATAAAGTATTTTAGATTTAACATTCAAATGAAACTTTTTAAAAAATGAATGTTAAATAAAATGGCTCAACATGGATATATACTAACATTACAACAACATATGTCCTACATAGGGCAGTTTTTTAACACATTTTTGAAGCCTGTAGAGACCTTTTAAAAACTACCTAAGCTATGTAATACAGTGTGTAGAATAAATTCAAGTAAGATGATCACCTTTTGAGTGTGTTTCCATCATTGTACTCTTGAATCCTAATAGACAGGGTTGAAATGTGCTTTTCCTGTGCGGGCCTATCATTGATACAGGCACCGTTTACCCCCCCTTCTACCACCACCACTTAGTGAATAAAGGTCAGGCAATCAGGCATCTGGAAGGACAGCTAATTTGTCATCCCTCGACAAACGTGTCAGTGTCCGATCTTGTCCACAGGGCTTGATACTGCAACAAGCCGTAAAGGTTAAGAGATTCAAAGAACGCTCCCCCTTCCCTTCTCCGCTCTCCCTGTCTCCATCTCAACAAGGAACATGCGACAGAGCAGAAAATTCAATTTTGGATCTGATACTGTGAGGGCTTTGTGGTTTCATGGCCATAACTCTTCAGAGTCTTTAGGCATGTTGTCCGCCCTGCTCAGTTAAACTCCGTAGAAGCCCTCGAGATCGAAACGTCACTACCTTCAACATGTCATCCTCATCCAATGCAGCATCTTGCTGAACTCTAGCTGCTTTTTCAATTAAGTTCATATTAAGATGCATCTCAGTTTTAGTTAAACGTGATTTATGGAAAAGATGCTTTAGTCAGGCTATGTGTAGATGGGGACTGTTCTTCAAAAATTTAATTAAAAGTCAGACCAGTAATTTTGCATTTAGATTCAAATGCAGTGCAACTGCAGTCATCCAAAGCAATCTGTCGATCTAAGCATGGCCTCTGTGATTATAGAGGCATTACAAGCCGCCCCTGTCATCCCTGAATGCATCCTAATAGCCTGTTTAGTGAAGGCATCTATAGCCGCAAGTGTGTGTCCCCTTCTGATTCCCAAGAGTGTAGGTGACAGAGGGTCGGACAGAGACAGAAGGAGAGTCATGAATGAGTGACTTTGATCATGTGAGTTCAGCTGGCCTGTGCACGTGTGTGTGTGTTGGTGTGTTCAGTGTGGGATAAAAGAGAGTCAGGCTGTCAGCTGCATGCCAGATATGTTTAATGTACATCATTGCCTTAAATGGCTGTAGCTCAAGAACACACTCATGAACACAGTGAAGTAGGCAATGGTCATGTAATGGAGACAGCTAAAGGCATTAGTAGACCACTAATGTTACAGATAAAGTACCTGGCTACACTGTTGAGTACCTTCAATATCCTGCATAAGATACTTTGTGAGTTCTGTATTACAGTTCTAGCAAGAGACTGGCCTGAGGAATATCTGATAATTAAACAGGATTAACAGTCCGCAGCTGTGCTAGAGGCGCCATTAGGCTATCTGTAAACACAGCCGTGCTTTGAGCTAAATGCTAATGTTATCATACTAAACTCAAGTCCAAATCATACTTTCTACGTCTATGGATCCGATGATGTAATTTCGGCACTTCCCCAGTCTCTGAGGATTTTTATTGAACTCTCTCTGTGGATGTCCACATGCATCTCAAAACCTTTTGTGCCAGGAGAGAAAATGTGCTTATTGCTTCACACTTCAAAGGTGTGTAACATTTATTCCAACATTCTTGACTCTGATCTTGGAAAGTGGTTACACTTTTTTATGTTGTTAAGTCAGATACAAGAAATGGGGGCTTATTTTAAGAGTAGCCATTTAGAGCTGTTAATTGTTTGAGCAGTCAGTCTCATTGGACACATCTGGGTAACAAGAAACACCTGTCGGTCACATCTTCCAATATTTTGTCTGGTTTTAAATTTGGGTTATCTGACAACAAAAGCTGAAATCTTTAAACCCAAATGTCTTTAGTATACAGCATAAATGAATTGTCCTTGCTGCTCTAGTACTTTCTGAAGGAGCTGTACATCCTAAGGCCTGCACACCTAAAGACAAATCTCTGATTTTGGACCGTGAATGGAGAGACGCAAACGTTGCAGATTATACAGTTTACATGGGATTGAAGTGAAATAGTTATGTAAAATGAAGGTATGTTCAGGTGAAGCTATCATAGGTCAGACTGGAAGCATCTGAGTCCAACGAGTCCAACCGACCAAATCCCATTCATAATCAGCTTTAGATCAGGAAAGCACCTTACTGGTTTAAGAAGCAAGCTTCGTAGCTGTAGTAGCTTTTTGGGTATGTGAAGACTTTGGTCTCATTTAAGAAATAAAAAAGGACCTTGATTTTTTTTCCAAAAAAAACCTTGCCTTACACAAAATCTCTTTTCTTCTAAACTTTGTTTTGCTGTTTATCTCTCACCTCATTGTTGCTTCATCGTTACCTTGACTCTTTTTTAATCTCACCTTCACATCTCTCAGTCTCCATTTCTTCTTTTGGTTGTGCCCTCTTTGTTCTCTCACTCTCCTCTAATTCTTTGCCTGTGACCTATAAACTGCATCAAAGCCTCAACATGAAGCTACACTGTATTTCAGATTGCTGTTACACAGTATATTCATCTGATCTGAATTTTAGCAAGGAGATTTGGGCAGAAATACAGACCTTCCTACTCTTCAGAAACCAAGACAGACTTGGCATATCTGCCAAAATCTATAGATAGCTGCTGCACCATGGGGGGTGTCTTAGTTGCAGCTAATATGACTGCAGGCAAGGAGAGGGGAGTCGAGTGGAGAGACAAACGGCAAAAAGAGTGTGGCGAGCCGGGTATGCGAGGGAAGGTGGATGCCATGCTGTGAAGGCATCACACTTGTGTGAAGCCTTATCAGGCGCAATCTGCCTCACTATGATGTAATTGCAACATGACAGTGTATTTTGTATTTATCTAAAATTAAAGCTGTTGCACGCTCATTGCTGCATGTCGTTATGCAGTCTATTAAAGGCATCCAGTGGAGTTGATGAAATGATGCTAGGAGGCGTAGAGGTGGCTCCAGGAAATGTTTGCATCATGCGTTCTTTGAATGTCAGCACAACTGCCACAAAGGTAGGGTAATCATTCCCTTATGCTTTTTTTGTTGACCTAGCTTTAAAGCATACACAGTAAAGGTGTTAGCTTGTCAGCATGGTATCAGCACAAACTGAAAGAAATGAAAGCCCAGTCATTTGACAGAATAGAGGAGCCTACACCACAACGGGCCTGCAGTTCAGAGCTGTGATGAACATTTTTAATCATTGATTATCTCTACATTGTTTTTCTTCTGTAGGTGTTTAATTTTTTTATCTGAAAAATCTCTGTATATACATATGTCACAATACAGTGGTGTGAGAAGCAAGACCCTGATAAATACTTCATCATCCATACTTTTGTTCTTTTCCTCAGGTACCATTTTGAAAACAGGACTTGAGATTTATGCAGAATATTTCCACACTGTGATTTTACTACTTTGACTTAACTCATTTATCTGACTACTTTTTCTACCACTGGTTAATAGCCAGCTCTGATTTTTGTCCATCCAAGATGAAAGGCAGAAACCAGCTTTTCTGTGTCTTGGCAGAACGGATAAGTTCTAGACTGAAACACTGATCCTCCTTCAATGTGCCTAACCTTTCAGAAAACGGCTTTGTTTTGGAGCTGTGCGGGGAAGTAGAGATGTTGAAAGGAAGCTTTAGCAACTGTGAAATGATGACTAATTTTGGGTAAAGAAGCGTGGCCTTTGATCTGTGCATTGAATAAAGCTGACTGTGCTCGCCTCTGTGCCCCTTAGGCCTCATTGTCAGCCTGCCAGAACGTCATCTTTCTCCTATCACCGAATATAAAACTGCAGAATACATCATGCAGATAATCAGGCTGGAAACAAACACAAGCAGCGCTTTCCCCCAAAGGAAGAGGCAACCATCTCTAATGAGCAGGGTAAAATTGGAATATTCATACCTCTCTCCCTCCACAGAAACAGTTGAGTGATTCCCTCCTCTTCCCGTCACTCTGCCCCATTTCTCTCTTCTTCCTTGAGGTTTCTCTCTTTTCATTTCATTCTGTATATCCTTCCCTCTCACCTCCAAGTCTCATTCCCACCTCTTCTTCAGTCGGTCTTCCTGAAATGTGGAGATACACAGTAAGTGAATATGCAGCAAGTGATGTTGGGAAAGCTGTTCACAGATTATGCCCCTGGATCACATTCACAAATCCGCCATAAAGGAGACTTGTGATTATGAGAAAATGTTTACATAATTAATATAATAAGTCTCGTCTCTTGGCTTGGAGTCTCATTCCTCTCAGACAATGGAGGGTCTAGTGAATGATATTCCGTGTGGTCCATGTTCATGTTTGTTTAGGTTTAAAATGAGTATTGGCATCACGGTATTGGAGTGCTGTAAGATGAACAGGAAAACAAAGTGAACAGCAGAAAGTGCTTCTATTAATTCCCCAACCTTATTAAAAACTTCTGGAAAACATTTCTAGGTCTGTTTCTGACTACTGACTGCACGATAGCACTATGGACAGGTGAAGGCCTTTTGAAATGAAGAAAAATGTGGGTAGTGGAGGGAGATGAACAGCACGATATATCTCAAGGCCAGGGATGGATGATGTAGGAGGAGAGGGACCTTATGTCTCTCTTGACCACCTGTTGAGAGTGACCTAGAATGAGAGAAAAATGAGCTTTCCTGTACAAAGAGAGTTTCTCATCTAAATAAGTTTGCATTTCGGATGCAACTATTTTCATATTGATAATTTTTCAAGGAAAAATACTGAATGGTTTGGTAATGTTTACTAAGATTTTAGTTTTTGTAAGTTTGTACACCTTTAGAATTGTCTCTATGTCTGCACAGATATGACCTAAACCATGATCTGATTTTCACTTGATAAACAGAACCCAATTAAACATATCAGACAGTTGCTGAAGGCACATATATACATGCTTTTGCCACACACAGATGGTTCAAAAGGTTCCACACTAATTTAACAAATAAATGTGCTTTTTTAATTTGTCTGATTTGTCTGATATTAAATGTCAAATTTTACAACTTGTTTGAAAATTTGATGATTTTTATCATATTTATGCAAAATTCAAAAAAATTCTGAAGCCAAGTTTTAAGTTCCACAGTATATAATTTATGCTTACCCATATGAAAAAGAAGTATACTTAAAGTTTATATCTTCAAATATACTTCAAGTATAGTAAGTACGCAGATACTTCTAGTATACTTGCAAGTATACTATTTTAATACTTCTTGGGACTAAATTGGCCCACTTTAGTTTATAGAAGTACACTTGATATACTACAAATGGACGTTTATATGTACTGTTAGTTTACTAGAGATGTAATAATAGCATACTTTCTAGATTAGCAAAATATACTTTATCCTCCATTTCTGAATATTTGTTAAGAGTTTCCATGCAGTATGACTTTCTACCATGTTGATGAACTGAAGCAGGGCTGTGTTAATCATCACAGCTCTGTAAGTGTGGAAGTAATAGTTTTAAGTCTAAAGTTCCTGAGAGGCAGCTCCTACTCACTGCTCACCCCTCTTCTTACTAACGGTTATAGGTTTATAACTCAACAGTTAATTACTGTCCATACTAGTTGTTTGTTTATAAAGTTAAGCTACTGAAATGCATGCTGGATATTTCTATATACTTGTCTGTATACTTACATGTATACTTAAATACTACTTAGTCTAGTATACCTCTGATAAGTACATAAAAAGTAAACTGAAAATATACTTGCTCATTTTTAGTTTAAAAGTAGTATACTAATAGTATACTTGAATATACTTCTTTTTCAAAAGGGTAATAACTCAACAAGGCTCTGCCTTGTGACTTGATTACATGCCAGTAGCGGTAGAAAAGTGTAAAGCTACTCTTTTACATTATACCTAGAGTCAGCTGCTTTTATTGGCACCATGCTAGCAGGCATCACACCTTTAGCCATAAAATATTAAATTGCACTCACTTTATTCCTCCTTCTTTTTTAACTCATATCACTTTGGGTAGTGCATAAAAAGCTGGACAGTAGTGCCTACTGGGGTTTCAACCAAACCACTAGAGGCTTTTTTGTGAGTTTAGAAGATGGTACTGTAGGAGCAATTTGGAAGTGCAGACTTTTTGGATACTGGGATGGTAACATACTTTTAAAGCTGGTTTGTAAAATCCAATTGTTGTGAATCTTAAAGCCACTGCTTCTACCCACTATGTACTGTATAAACATATTTGTTGACTATTTTTTCCCAATGACTGATATCTCCTCCGCTTCGTTTTAATTAAAGTCAAAATTTTAAATTTTTTTAAATCTATCCCCTGTGCTGATCTGCATGCTTTTCCCAGTACACCCCTCTCATATTATTTAGTCTCTGGTAACATGAATATTGCAGATCCCAATCCACACAAGAGTTATTATCGATTGGTTGTAAATTTAATGATATAAGCTGCTTATTCTCATGTAAAAGTCATTCTGGAAAAGAGAAATTGCAAAACGTCCAAAATATGAGAGTAAACCTATAGAGGAGGCTCAGGGTAAAGTGTTAAAGTGCTAAAGTTTTAATGAAATGCAAGGCAGACATTTAAAGGCAGGTGGTATATTCCAAAAACACATGAAATGCATGAAGGGCATTTGGAACAAGCAAGCTGACTGTGATAAAGAGGGAACAGCAAAAGACAAGTGGGATGTTAGTGGCAGGCAGAGTAGCCTGGGAGGCTGGGAATTAAGTAGGAACATTTTAATCATGTCGTGTGCAAGGAGGAAAAAAAATAATTCCACTTTTGCTACTGCTTTGAAATATCTACATTTTGTGTCATTAGGTGAATTCCTTTAGGTCTAGTGAGTCTACAGCTGATTGACAAATGTACTTTCTTTTTTCCTTTGGAAAAAAAAAACAACAAGCTAAACGTCCTCCTTGATCACTACTGAGCCATATTGATCAAGTACTTATATTACTATGGTTTGCTTATTTTGTTAAAGGCTAAGCAACCACATGCATAATATAACAGTGCCTGCTCCAAGATAACATGGACCAGTCTATCAACTCAACAGACCCCTATCCATTACAGTAATTACGTGTTTCTGCATAGTAGTGAAGTATTGGAAAAAGATATTGGTTGCTGATTTTGGTGAGATAGGGCAAAAATTAATACTTTGTTAAAATGAAAAACTAAACAACAAAAACATAATGCTATAAAATCAAATTGAAACAGTTCTTAAAATGTCAAGTTCTATGACAATCCCATGATATCACTATCTTTCTGTTTCTGACGTTTTTAAAAAACTGGGATTTTGCTGCGTGATCAGATTTTTTTATTTGACTTGTTTAACTGATTTTGATCTAGACTCTTTGATTTTCTGTAAACAGCAATCAGTTTCAATTAAGTCAGTAATTTGTCACACAAATATATGACCTTTAGTCTTTCTCAAAACACAAATGTGGTTTACAGAAGTGCCCTTTCCTGATTAAATCAAATACTAAATCTATGTTTTAACTAATTTTATGGAATACTTAAAGTGAATTACCACACAAATTTGTAACACTTTAGTGACAGGATTTATCATTATATTTAGTGGTTATTTCATACTCCTTTGGGGATCAGTCTAAAACCGTTTATTTTCAAATCTAATTTGCCCACTTGAATTGCCCACAAAATCCCAGTGGAAAATACATGTATTCTTCCTCCTTCTGGTTAAAAAAAGAAATGTGACGGCAGTCACTCAAAAAAGTCTTCAGGCCTTTAAGTTGTTAGAGTTCGTGCCTCAGCACTAGTAGTTGAATTGGTCTGTGAAACCAATGTATTTAAAAACACCCATGGTGGAGAATAGTGTTGTTGACACTGCTGAATGAATATGGAGATGATGAAATTATCTCTCTAGGGTTCTAGATTGTTGATTTGAATTGCAAAAGGTAATTTTAATAGTGTTCCACTGGAAAATCTAATGAGTTTGAACCATCACAGATTCAAGTTTGGTTGGATGATTTAGCCACACAGTCAAAACAGCAAGATACTGTATCACCTTTTTCTGCATAGTTACAGAAGCTTGTTTTACCAGTCTTCTGGCTGTAATCTTTCAGCAAAAGCAAGTTTTAACAGTCCCCCACTTTTTAATGTGCTTTCCATATTAGCTAATGAAATGTCGAGCAGATGCATTATGTTGTTTTACGTCTATCTGTGCAGCTGTAATCAAATTGTTGAAGTATTTCCTTTGCCTCCTCAGCAGTGTCGCAGATCCACAGTGATGGCGCCTATTATCTGTTTCTGAAAGAACAGAATGTGCTATTATACATAAAACTTTCAATGTATTTGATTATTGGATGTTGTTGCCAGGCGGCAAAGTTGGCTATAGATGAAAAGCACAACACCCAGACATTCTTCTTAATTTTGATCAAATATGTGCTTGCCTTCCTCCCACAACACAATTTCTTTTGTGTCATTGCCTGGAGGTTACTTCTGATCAGATTTGTTTTGCATAAATGCGGAACATTACTGCATCCAGGATTTCTCAATATGAGTGCCATCTCCACTAATAATGCCGTGTCTCTTCATAAACAATCACTGATATGTTAAATATGTAAAACTGTTCATCTGCTATGTACTGTCTGTTTCTTCACCCCACGTCACATGTGATGATAATGTGCTAAAAAGCATCAATTAACATTTAAGTCAGTTTGGGAGACACATTTGGGGAAAATACATTCACATAAATTGTACTCTGTTGAGGATTTATTTCAGGGCAAACCCTGAAAAAGTAATACACCTTTTAAGACAAATGTAGGAGGCAAGGAAATACTTAATGCTATAGTCAACTTGTTCTTGTCTTTTTATTTTTATTTTAGTAGAAACTTGTTCCAAAATGTATCTTGTTGTGGAGAGTTTCTGTTGATCTTCCATGAATTCAGACTCAAAAAACAGCCTGTCAGAGGAGTTATGATATATTTTCTTCTAAAAGTTCTGAAGCAGAGCTTGCCCTTCTAACCAGTCAGACAACAACTTCAAGTACTTTTTTTGACATTGGTGTGCGTGAGCATAGTGGAGCATTGCAGATGAGCATAGCAGTGATAATAAGGTAGTAAAAGGCATCAATACATTTAAAGAAAACAAAGATATTGTTGGCATCATGTACTCAAAAAATAAAACCTAAACAAGTTCCACATAACTGATTTATGTTAGTCGAAAGCAAATATTAACTTAGTTAGTTAGATCAACTTAAAACAGTTAGGTCGACATAAAATATTTAATGTTATGCTGCTATTAAGTTCGATCAACTCAAAATATTTGTTTTCAATTGACATGGATCAGTTATGTGGAACCTGTTGTTTAGATTTCTTTTTTTTTTTTTTGAAACTTCTATATTATACGTTTCTTTTCTTCTATTTCTTCTTTCCTGCTGAATACATGCAGCTTTTCCTTTTGTATGTGGCCATCAAATGCATATTTAGGACCTCATTACATAAAAATATATTATAAAATGTGTCAGCTGGAAACATTAGCAAGTCAGCCGGAGAACACATTACTAACCAACTCATGTATCTAATGATAGCTCTTGGCTGTCATCATTTTAGCTGGTACAACCAGGCCCCAGGAACAGCACTGGGCTATGGAGGAGTTTTGGCCAAGCCGTGTTAATGCAGTTTACATATTTATCATGTGATGCACAATAGCTGCACTTTCTGAGCATCACAAACCCTGCAATTTGGCTCTTTTTCTTATCAGAATATTTGTCCAGCATCATTTGTAAAGTCTAGAAGAGCTATGGGATTGTTTAATTTTATCCCTGTTGCATAGACTAACAGTCTCAAGCAGAGTGTATTCTGCAGACAGGCACTGTGATATGCAGAAGGCTCTTGGCCACAAGGTCAGGACAAGGTGGAAAACATTCCACTGACTAACTATGGAGGCATTTATTTGCAGCTAATTAGCAGTGAAATGTTTTTCTTTAAACATTCTCGACATTAAAGAAAACAGTCAAACTAGCTTGTGCAGACATTTAAACAGCTGCGCTGATAGGCAGAATAGCATCAAACAAAAAATAATTAAGCTGAATCAAGTGGTGAAGATTTCTCTGTAATTGCAAACCCAATTTACTTGTTAAGATTTTATCCTGATCAAAATACCAAGTCTCACTTTGAAACACATGTATAAAAAGCAATTAAATGATGTCTTATTAAATATTTTATGCCTTGTGCTGACATTGCAAAGGTTTACTGGTCAGCTATATTGCAGGAATTAAAAATGTAAATGTGGTAGATGATTACAGGTATAATCCAAACAGTGCCAAATGAGTGTTCATGTTTTTAACATCGGATGAAACAGTGGTCACAGCACTTCTGAGGTACATGCAACAAGTGGTTTAAATTCTGGAAAAATTAGTCAGTGAAGCAAGGCACCTTCATTTTTCTATGTAAAGTTAACGGCAGTGATTAACTTCTTGTCCTTTGGTGTGAAGATCCATTTACACTGATTTAGAAAGGGACTAGCAGTAGATACTCGCTATGGTCCTATTGGCAGCTAGCTAGATGATCATTACCAGTATAAAGACACTTGTGGGAGTGAGAGAAGGTGGGTGTGAGTGTTTCTGCATGTGAGCACATGCATGTGTGTATGTGTGCAGGGTCAAAAGGTTGAAACACAGCAATGAGGTTACACTTATAAAATGTGGGGGTCATCAGCAAAGATCAACTGGGGTCAGTCTTGTAATGGGAACCATTTTTCATAAGGCGCATTTCTCATCGTGGTCTCTGGGGTAGCAGTGAGAGTGAAGTAGTGAACTGCTGGAAATGGCAATTCAATGTGCGTAACCTCCCGCCTAGCAGCGTCCCCTCTTGACAGGAAATGGCAGGTCCTTCTCATCTCAGGCTGGCTCGTATATCACTCACAGCTCTCGCCCACTTCTCCATCCCGGGAGACGGCGGCCTGAGAGACTTAGAGGAGTAGTGTAGGCTGATGCAGGTGCTCTGCTCTTCAGTCTAGCAGCTACTCAACAATCAGCAACACATCTATCACTAACTTAAAAGTAGTTTTGAACTGCCTGACACACATACATGTGTCCTGTGATACAGATGAATCGTAGCTGACGGCCACTGAGCTGCCTTGAACATTTAAAAAGTTATATCAATTCCCTTTATGGTGAATCAGTCCAGCACGTAGACCAAACTGGCTGAGATAAAAAGGAGAAAGAGGAGACTGCAGTGCATTTACTTATTGTGGACCCAAACAGTCCAGCCACTTGGTGGCACTAGCAGCCAAAATCGGTCAGAGAAAACAGCAGCGTGTCTGGATATAACAGATAGAGCTGTATGAATATTCTCTTCCCATAACATAGCATCAGCCATGAATATTCTCAACAGCAGGCATATGAGTATAAAAATAAATCATGTGTTGTAAACATCTTATTAGGGATGAATATTTCAGTTTTGGCGCTGCTGTGAGAGCAGTAAGATCTGCCAGAAACACTGTGGGAAACTTAAAGTGAGGACAGGGACCCTGTGCAGAAAAACCATGTATATACACACACAGTTAATGCATCCTTTGCATCTGATAAAAGGGCTTTTATTTTTTCTTTCCATTCTAGACTCTTACTAGTGACTGAGCAAGGACAGAGGTGGAGTCTAGTTTGCGATTCAGGTCGTGCTTGAGCCTAAATGTCATTGGCCAGAGTGCAGCAGGGTAATTGACTGCCGCAATGACCTGCCTCGCTGAGATAGTTCTGGGGCAAACAAGGAAGATTGACCTACTCGTCTGATTGGCCAGGCCAACGTTCTACTCACATACCTCTCCCTAAATGATTTATTAAACTAAACATGTTTTATGGTTTTAAGATTTCAGATATGATCCTGTAAAGTTTCTGTTTTAATTGATCTGTAACAGATGTGTGTCTGTATGTGAACTCTTTTTTTCTTACTACAGCAGAATAATCATCTTCCTTCACTTTGCATCTAAACTTAATAAAAAGTGTTCTGTTTAGGACTTTTAGAGCAGAGGCTAAAAATAGTGCTAAATCCATACTGTATTGTACTGTGTATAACACACTAAATTCTGATCAAAATGTATCTAAAATTCTAAATCAGTGTAGAGCTAATGGAGCAATTGTGTTTACACTAGAGTGTTTGGGCCTGTAATCCATTTAGGCGATGATGATCATCATCATCTTGGTGATGATGTAACAGATGTCGGACTGTGTACCGAATTCTACTTTTTTTTTTCTTTTTACTATTACTATTACTTTTTGTACTGCTTCACTTGTGACTTTTTTTGTCCTCCGTTGTGTAACACACAGCACATTCTGTTCAGTGATTAGTCAAAACTGCTTCTCTTTATAAATATTATTATCCTTATTTGCTAAATCCTGTAGCATTCAGCACAGGTGTTTTGTGAATAACAGCAGCCGAAACGTAAAGTTGCAGTAATGACTGCTGTCCTCAGTGCACCCTGTGTAATGATCAGCCCTAGTTTGTCATAATAGCAGGTAAATACTCAAGCACGGCTTCAGTAGTCCTCGCAGTGAGACAGTGGCAGCAGCAGCGGTCCACAATAATTTTTCCCTTATTTTCATTAAGTGAACAGGCATTCCGGTTGCTCTCTGCAGCTTGTTAATGTTTACAGATGCAGCAGCAGAAATGAAAAGGGCAAGTCATGGCAGCACACTAAGAGCTAGATTCAAATGCAGGTCGAAGTACATGCAAGGTTACATGAGTGTAGTCAACCATCAGGGGTCTGCATTAATTATTTATAAGGTATTTTACAGTATTGTTTACAACCTTCTTTTTGTTGATTGCTTGTTGAGCGGAAAAAAATCAATGCCATATTTAGTGCAGCGTGATTTAATAACAGAGGCAGTAAGATGGTATTGCTAAGAGAAATGTGGCTTCCCGGCTCTTGCTGTCTGGTTATGAAATGTACAAAGCCAAAGCCTGAGGCAAAGTTTCTCTGTTCTGCTTGCCATCTCAGTGAAGAAACTCTGAGATAAGACAAATGGTTCAAATGACCTTTGAAAAGATCACCATCTCTCAGTTCGCCTGAGAGAGAGAAAGCAAGAGGGAGCAAGGAAGAAAGGAGGGCTATTTCTATATAGCGAGGGATAAAAGTGGATTCCCAAACTGTGTGAGTGTGTGCCCTATTCGTCTTCCTCCCTCTGAATGCTTTCTGCTCCATTTACACAAGCTAAGTTTATTTGTCTCTGTCTAGGACTCAAGTGAAGCAGCTGAAGCAGAATGGGAGAGCGGGGTTAAAGGCTGTGTTCTTACTAATTAAATGATTAACTCTTCTGATGCTCTTCCATTACTCACATTTAATGATAAACTTAAAGCTAATATAAGTCTGTTTATTTATTTATATATATATATAAATATGTATACACACACATATCTTTAAGTTGAAAATCTTTATTCATTACATAGTGGAATAGTCGAATGCATTGAGAACAAAATAAGAATGATTACAGACTGATCCAACTTCTGTGCAAATTTCTTAGGACAATTCAAAATGAGGCTGAGTAGTGTGTGTGGCCTCCACTTACCTGTATGCACTCCCTACAATGTCTGGGCATGCTCCTGATGAGACAACAGATATTCTCCTGAGGGATCTCCTCCAAGACCTTGATCAGGGCATCAGTCAAATCCTGGACAGTCTGCCGTTTCGATGTGGCATCGGTGGATGGAACAAGACATGATGTCCCAGAGGTCTGGGGAACGGTCAGGCCAGTCCATAGCATCAATGCCTTCATCATGCAGGAACTGCTGACACACTCCAGCCACATGAGGCCAAACATTGCCATGCATCAGAAGGAACCCAGGGCCCACTGCACCAGCACATGGTCTTATAAGGGGTCTGAGGATCTCATCCTGGCATGTAATGGCAGTCAAGGCACCTCTGGCTAGCACATAGAGGTCTGTGCAGCCCTCTAAGGAAATTATCTTTCCAGACCATCACTGAACCACCGCCAAACCGGTCATGCTGGAGGATGTTGCAGGCAGCAGAACGTTCTCCACGGCGTCTCTAGACTCTGCCATGTGCTCAGTGTGAACCTGCTCTCTTCCACGAAGAGCACTATAACCAATGCCAATCCTGGTGTTCTCTGGCTAATGCTAATGAGCCTGCACGGCACTTGTGGACATTGGGCCATCATACCACTCTCATGAGGTCTGTTTCTGACAGTTTGAGCAGAAACATGCATATTAGTGGCCTGCTGAAGGTAATTTTGTAGGGCTCTGGCAGTACTCCTCCTGTTACTCCTTGCACAAAGGAGCAGATAGCCGTCCTGCTGCTGGATTGTTGTCCTCCTACGGCCTCCTTCACGTCTCCTGGTGTACAGGCCTGTCTCCTGGTATCTCCTTCATGCTCTTGACACTGTGCTGGGAGACGCAGCAAACCTTCTTGCCACAGTGCGCATTGATGTGCCATCCTGGATGAACTGCACTACCTGAGTAGCTTCTGTGGGTTGCAGACACTGCCTCATGCTACCTCTAGTGGTGAGGGCACTGTCAAAATGCAAAAGTCACCAAAAATCAGCCAGAAAGGATGAGGACAGGGAAATGGTCTGTGACCACCACCTGCAGAACCATTCCTTTATAGAGGCTGTCTTGCTAATTGCCTCTAATTTCCACCCGTTGTCTGTTCTATTTGCACAACAGCAGGTGAAATTGATTCACAATCAGTGTTGTTTCCTAACTGGACAGGTTGATATCCCAGAGCAGTGTATATTCTCAAAAAACACATCATATTTGAGCCAGCCTGAAATGAGAAGGACCTGCCATTCCCTGTCGAGAGGGGACGCTGCTAGGCGGGAGGTTACTCACGTTGGTTATATATCACTTTCAAAACAGTATTGGTGGAAGAACTATGATGTGCTTTTGCTTTTAGGACAAGATTCAGACCCAAACACAGCTGATGCATGTTGAGTACAACATGAGCATGGAGGATTGCAGTCACAGTTTCCTGCAGTAATTCATGGATGATTAGAAGAAACTAAAATGACCTGTGGCTTGCAGTTCTGGTGCAGAAAGAAGAAGGAGCTGGATTAAGTTAGAGTTGGAGTAAGACTGGTATTTGCTAAAACATAATAATGCACGACTGTTTGGGGTGCTGCATGTCACCAAAAAACTTCTACAGTCAATTAATAAAGTCAATAAATACTTCCTATATATTTATTATAGACATGTAATTGACATAGACAACTCAGGGCTACCACACTGTTTTTGTCCACTGTATATACTTATTGTTTGAAGTAAATAGTCTCCTATAAGATATAAATTCGCTCCACGTGTTTGAATAAAAGGAATATTTTGTTTAGACACTTGTAGTGTCATTGGGTTAGTGTAGAGATGATTGCACTGTTACACACACTGCTTGGTAAGTTCATTAGCTAAATACTTATTTGTGTTTAATGTGATGCCACAACAGGGTGTTTCCTGGCTCACAAAATTAAAATGGAAAACGATTTGTGCCTTCACAGGATGTAACCTATTAAATTTGTTGGTGTGTATGAGTGAGGAGAATACGAAGAGAAGAAGTCCAGACAACAGCATCACTTGTGTCCCAATTAGCAATGCAGGGCTTTGAATGGGTCTTTAACCTTAGCAGAGCTTAATCATGTAATTAACGAGAAGGGGAACGCCGTCTGTCTGCTACCCTCCTGCTAGAAATATTCCCACCAAAGCATTGTCTGGACTCTGTTTTCAGGGGCAAAGACATCAGTTGTGACCTTTAAGACAAGAAGGGAGTTGGCTACTTATAAGACATTACTCTTTTATTTAGTTGGGCCTTGCTCTAAATAAATATCTTATTGTTATTTGGTGCATGTGTGTGTGCTTGCATACATGACGGTGTGTAAAAATCTGCAGTGGGATTTCATACAGTATAATCCACTGCCCATCTAGGACCTTTGCTGATGGCTGATTACTACCACTGCCCTTTAAACAGCAGTGTCAGGACTGTCTGTCCCATTTGGACATGCCAGACATGGAGCAGGCTGTGTGGTTGTTTACAACAGCCTTGTTTTAATTGCTCATCAAATTACTCACTTAATGATAAGACACAGGAGATTAAAAGGGACATATGGATTCGGACAGTGGGCATCAAAAGCTGCCCACCACGTTGTGCATTTGTATCTTGAGTGTCTGTTAGCTAAACGAGCTGAGGCCTATTTAGCAGTAATCAGCAAAAGCACTGTGGAAGATAAGAATCAGCCGTTGGCATTATTCTCCCTTCAGCCTTCAAGAGTGACAGGCCTATTATACAGGGCATGGAATTTATGAGATGATCATCTCTGATGGCCTGGATGTCCGTTGTTCGCTGTAGTGTTTTCTATGGTAATGATGCTTCCCCTTCGCTTTAAAGCACAACATCGCCATCCGCCTAGTGACTCCATCTCTCTGCTGAAAAGTGATTGTTGACGGCTCCATTATGGGGTGAAAAAATATTTTCTTTTCCCACAACCACTGCTCCCCCCCCATTTCACTCAGAAGCTTCATATACACTCATCAGCCAAGTTTATTTATGTCGTCTTCTTCAGTGGAGGTGTGCATCAGGTTTGAACTTGTCACTTTGATGTGGATGTGGGTGATTTGAAACAACCTTGATGTAACTTCTGCACATGGGGGATGTAATGTCGCTGTGGGATTGTACAGAGAAATCAAAAGCTGTGGGCTGGAACAGTGCACATTGACTGTTGGTCATTATGATTGCCCTATAACCAAGCCACAGATCCCACGTCCTCCAGAGACAGAAGAAAAGATTTACACAGCTGTATGAGTATGTACGTAATATACCTTTCAATTGGTTTGTGCAATACTCATAAATTTTGGGCTTAAAAGTGAAGAAAGACCATCCATGACTGATGCTCAATGTTAGCGGCCAAAAGACCTCATAAAGTCAGGGCTGGATTTTCCTGCAAGCAAGACTAGCTGCAACATCACAACATCACATCAACATCACAGCACACATGATAGTCTGCACTACATCAGGCAGATTTGAGATATTTTGACTTCAGCCATTAAATTGTGATGTCCTTTAAAAACCTATTACATTACCCAAAAATGTAAGAAGCTTAAAACAGTGCATTTATTGCTTGAAAAAATGACATTTTTGTAATACATTACGGTATCAATTTTATTTAATATTTGAAATCCATATCTCCCTTTTAATCTCCTGTGTCTTATCGCAAGTTAAATGCATGCATTTGATCCCTTTTTTGCATATTTGTCACACCGTAAATTATTTAGTGAGGATTTCATTTATTAAGGGAAGAAAGTGGAAAAATAATGGTGCGACCATTATTCACAATTGGAAAAAAACTGAAACAGCGGTGAACCTTCCCAGAAGTGGCCGGCCTATCAAAGTTACTCCAAGAGCACAGCAGTGACTCATCCATGAAGTCATAAAAGAACCCAGAACAACATCTAAAGAACTGCAGGCCTCACTTGCCTCAGTTAAGGTCAGTGTTCATGATTCAGCAAGAGACTGGGCAAAAATGGCATCCACATGAGAGTTCCAAGACGAAAGCCACTGCTCACCAAAAAGAACACAAAGACTCATCTCACATTTGACAAAAAACATCTTGATTATCCCTTTTGGGCAAATATTCTGTGGACTGAACTTTTTGGAAGTTGTGTGTCCTGTAATATCTGGAGTAAAACTAACACAGCATTTACTAACAAGAACATCATCAACCATTAAACATGGTGGTGGTTATGTGAGGGTCTGGGGCTGGATGACTTGCCATAATTGTTGGAACCATGACTTCTGCGCTCTACCAGAAAATCAGTTTGTGACCTCAAGCTCAAACACACTTCGGTAATGCAGCAGGACATTGACTAAAAAAAATTTTTGGAGTGGCCTAGTTCAAGTCTGAATGCTGTGGAATGACTAACAGGCTGTTAATTCTCAAAAGAGAGGGCCAGAATCCCTCCACAATGATATGAAAGACTTATTGCCAGTTATCACTTGATTGCCAAATAATCCTGTGTGTGTTTATTGTTGACTCAGTGGCTAACATCAAATTTTGTCTCAAAGTCAAACATTACCATTTTAACATCACTTTTTGCAAAATCAAAAAGTGCTCTCCCTCTGCATGAACATATACATATCTCAAACTCAGTTTACCACAAACCCAAAAAGAAAATATCAAATCTGACCTCTGTGGTTTGGATCTTTTGACATCTCTTTTTTCACAGTGGAACTCATAGCAGTAATAGTTTTTGAGGGGTTTTCTTATCCATTTACACTGACTTTCCAAAGCCAGAAGCATGATTACTGTTTGACACATGTCCTGTTTTCATCTTCTTTTATGTCTGAGCAGTCTTTGTGATGATGTTCATTTGGGGTAGATGTTTCTTTTGAGTTTGGAACCTGTGGGAAGAGTGCATTGATTTAAAAGACAGCATTATTATTTATCTTTTTAATCTGAGGCTTTCATGTTTGATCTACATGCTATAACAAATACATTTTTAATATGTTTTCTTCGCATCATTTTAAACATTTATGAAACAAAAAGGAAGTCAATAAAATGAAATTCCAAAAAAGTCCACCTTAAAAAGAATAATATTAAAAAACAATAAATCTTTCCTTTTATAGAACTCACTTCTCACAGTACACGAAGATCCTTTGTAATCATACACAAACCCACACATAAGAACCAGACAATATAAACACTCAGATTGCAATCCAATATCCTCTCTATTTCTTTCCGCTTTGGATCTTGAATATGGAGGTGTGCATTCCAATTATCCTCTTTTGCAACATGAATGCCAACGAGAGAAAACAATATAATTTCAAAAAAAAAAAAAAAGAAGACTCAATTTGTCCGCAGTTTCTCTTAGCTGCGGGGGATATATTGGAAAGCAGAGGGTGGAAAAGGACCAATCAAACATGTAGGTGTATAGTGGCCAGGTCATTGAATTGTACACAATAACTGTGTTTTTATTTTTCTCTTCAAGTATATTTTTTCAAAGCATCCTCTGTCATTATCTTTACCATTTTATTTTTCTTCTCCTTCCATTTTTTTCCAGGTTATGCTAAAATCAATGCAAGTCCATGTTTGTGCAAAACACTTCACAAGTTTTCTTGGAAAGAGTAAATGTTTCCACAATGTGAGCGCAACGATTTGGTCTAGACTTGGAAACAATGCTTGATCCCGTCAGACACGTGCCTTTATTTGCCTGTAAATAGTAATTCTTTGTTGTATTGTTTGAGTATATAAACTATGCACAGATGCATACAGCGAGAGAGAGCCTTTATCTCCCACTTTAATACCTGCTGATTTATCCGGGCAGAGCACAAGGACAATAGCCTCCTCAGGCTGTGAATCATTCTTGCCAGTTGACTCTAATCACCAGCTAATTAATAGTTGATGTGCTGGCTTACAAATACGGGACTGTTATTAACCTGTACATGCTATTGATTTAGCTTTGCTTTAATGGTGGAGTGTTCTGAAGAAAAAGAGTGTTGCCGTGTGTTTACCGTTGCTCAGATGGGTTTCAAGTAGAAGAACTCAGACTTGATTAATGATTCATATACTGTTGTGTATTCTGTATCCAGCAGTGGATGTACTGTTTATTTGACATCTGCGTAACAAACCTGGTCATACCACCAGAATTCAAAAGGGCAAAATTTCACAGTAGCATGTATTCATTTATGAAGGCAAAGTATTGTTTACCTATCCAACCATCCTGTCCTTCACACTACATAGAACTTTGGCTTAATAATGTATGTCTCTGTATCAGTTGTCAATTTTTGATGTATCTGGGGTAATATGGTAGTTGACTGACGTTTCTGTGTGTCTCATACTGACAGAATAATACACCTTTAGCATCGTTAGGATAAGACAAAGTGTTACATGATGTCCTGGGAATGAGAGTGTGCTGACAAAACAGGCTCACAACAGAGTCTTGTTAGCAGTATTCTAACACCATCTCTCCGAGACGCCGGCTGGTTAAACGTCACAGTGATAGAAAAGGCTTATCCATGAGCACATTGAGTGATCATGAGTAGCTCAGATATATAATAATAGCAGGACAGCAAAGATGAATGCTTTAGAAATTTTAAGCTTCAGAAATTACAAGAAGAAAGTTGTAAAAATGTTGATAAGTTTTATGGATATAGATGAACAAAGGTCATTGATATAAGGTCTTTTGCTAGTCTTTCCATGGTACTTTCTTCACAGACTACTACACATTTACTAAACATCCTGTTTTACCTTTAAAATAACAGCTTTAAAATAATATTAATGTATTTTGCAGAAATATAAAAATAAACGGATCCATAATTTTGGTCTGTCCAATAAGTGCTGTAATGCAGTTTATTAATATAGCGCCCTATCATAACATAAGTCATCTCAATGCATTTTACAGTGTAAGGTTTAAGACCTTTTCAGGACGTAACAATACAGCTATGTAACAAATCCCACTTGAGCGAGCACTAGGCAACAGTGGAGAGGAAATCTGCCATCTGCCTTCATAGGCTGGGGTGAGTGGAAAGTGAAGAGAGAATAGAAGAACAAGAACAAGCTGCAGACAATACAGTGGACAGGTTGGTAGGACCAGTAACTGTACACTAGAAACAAATCTGAGGCTGGGGATACCTGGAGAAACGTATAGAGAGGGAGACAGACAGTAAGAAGCACAATTACAGAAGAAAGAATAGATTATGCTCTTGTGACTGTTAAACACTGTATAATCGCAGTTTCTAAATATTGTTGTTCATTCTTAAATCTGCTGCTTAGCTTAGATATTTAGTCATAATTTCAGAAAAATCAGAGTTGCAGTGATTTGACAACCTCATTTGCAGCTTTTCATCAAGAGATTTTCTGTTGCTGCTTTCTTTCCTCTGGCTTCATCTGTTCACTTACATTATTAAATTAGATTTCATAAGAAGACATATCTGAAGATGAAATGCACAAAAAAAAAAAAGTCAAAATAAAACCATCTCCATGATGATGCATGTTTTACAGCTCACTGAGAGCCTGCTGAATTAAGCGTGATGCAAGCACGGCAAATTGAATCAATTTGCGTCCTCTAAATAGATGTGATGCGCGGAGCCTGAATGCTCAAATGGATATGAAAGAATTTCTGACTTTAATGATGTTGTTTTTGTTTGTGGATTTCTTTCCCCGTGCTTGATGAAGGTTCCAGAAGATCAAGCATAAAGAGGAAGAGAGATATCAGATAACAAGGTGGCGTGTAGTGTCACATGCTCCCCGCTGCAACCACCGGGAATGAAATGACAGGCCGTGGTGGAGCACAGGGACGGAATCAAGAGGTGAGTGGAGCATCTTAAACGATATGTGGCCATGCGGAAAATAGTGTGAGGCCGCAGAGACACACAACCATGACATCATCCAGATGTATGTGCACATGTTCATTCAGATTTGCATACAGGATTTAGAACAAGGGGTCAGACTGGGCTACGTTTAAAAAAAAAGGGGAACATTAAAATAAATCTGCAAAGTTGTGTTCTTGTGTTTTTGTGATGACTCTACATCATTGTTTTTGTTTTGTCTCTTTGTGGTTGGTTTGCATGTGTGTTTTTTATCTCTTTGTGCGTGCATGCTTTGAATTGCTTTAGTGTGTCAGTGTGGTCATTTTGTGTGTTCAAGGTGATTTGTCATCTCATTGTGGTTGTTCGGTGTCTCTGTGTTGTGTTTTCATCTTTTAATCTGCATCTCTTTGTGGTCATTGCGTGTTTATGTGGTAATTTTGCAAAGCTTTGTGTGTGTGTGTGTGTGTGTGTGTCTGTCTATATGCAGGCTGTTGTGTTATTTATGTTGTCATGTCTTTGTGTCCATCTGGAATCCCTTTGTTGTTGTTTTGTGTCTTTTTAGTGGTCATATTGTGTCTCCATGTGGTTGTTCAGTTTCTATTTGTTCTTTTGTGTCTCTCTTGTGTCTCTTTGTAGTAGTTCAGCATCTTTTGGTGACTGATTTTGCATCACTGTAATGATTCTTTGTATCCATTTTGTGTGTCTTGTGTGGTTGTTTTGCTTGAGCCATGTTATAGCATCTGATTGACAAGTTTACAACCATGTGATGTTAAGAAAATGAAAGATGGCAAATATCTCACACATGTAAATTTGGACAAACATTGCGGACATTTCTCAGAGACATACATTGTTGCTGACATATTGATCATGGATAGCCTCCCCTGTTGTGTAGATGGTCTGCAACACATAAAGATCAGCATGAAACACAAAGCTTCCAGTGGTGCAGGACACATTGACAGGTTGTGATTAAATCAGCAGTCATCATGGTTGATGACAATGATGATAACACAGGGGGCACCTATCACAGGAAAGGACCAGTACAGCATTCTGTCAATGCTCACATTTGGAAGTAGAAGTTCAAGGGTGCCGATGAAAGAAATTAATTTGAAAAAAAACTAACCATTTATCATCAAACAGAGGGTCAGTGAACACAGAATTCTGTAGAGCTCAAGGATAATTGTTTCCAAGTATTATATTTTCCCTGTCAGTCAGAAGTGGTCTGCGTTGGCTGTTATACATCTGAATTAAGCGACTGGCGGCACTCTGTCACATACACCCAGTCGTAAGCTGTTAAATACATAAATCGGGTTTAAATGAACACACACACCACTTGTCTTGCCTGGTTTGCAGTGTAATTCATCTTCCAACTCCATGATTCTGTTATGCAGTCAAATTGACAAGTAATCCATTGCTGGTGTCCTTGTTGTCAACATTAAGGTCATTTCTGATTGTTGCATTGAGTGAGCAGACTTGCAGCTTTGTAGGGGTGACGGAAAATATGCCAGGGGAATTCATCAATATGTACTGTATCAGTAATTTTTGAGCTGCACTGTGACAGTCTGCTAAGGCTCCACAGTGAAATGTTAAGAAGGTACATATGTTCTTATGTTTCTTAACAAAATCCTTTAAGCGACTCTGTTGTCACTTTCAGTCCAAACATCCTCCAGAGATGTTCATCCTCGTTTTTTTGGCAAGTCGAGCTGTATTTTTTGGCATCTAGTCTTTGTTACAGACACTGAAATGCACAGGCCTGTGCAATACTTGTCAGGGCACGACACAAATACTAAGCAGTGCAGTACGTGTTTTTGAACAAGTGTGCTCAGGCTTTAAATGGATTACACCTCATTATCTCCAATTACTTTTCAGAATAAACCAGGAAATAGAAAGAAAACCTTACACAGTTAAAGCTACACTCAGGAAACCTTTATATGGGTGCTGCACAGAGCTTTTTTAAGAGCCTGTTCATATTTCAGGGTCAACAAAAAAAGATGGTTGCTTTGTAAATAATAAGTTGAAACCAGATATCGTTACACCAGAAATTCCTGTATATGCTTAACGTTGTTTCCTGTGGATGTTTCTTCTCTTATTCCTTAGCCTGTTTTTAGCTGCTTGGACATTTTTTTAATATTGTTCTTACAGTTGTTTCAATACCTTAGTTGTTTTACAGCAGGCATTAAATATATTTTTTTAATGTTCAGTGCAAATGCGGTGAATTTGAATTGAGCACCAACACAAAGCATCCACAGAGCAGGGACGTCTCATTCAGATCTTGACACAGACAAGTTTTGAGTACGCAAGTAGAAAGTCTATACTTTCATGCTACTGTTTTGTTTGCCTGTCAGAAAGATCATATATTGTGAAGGTAACACTGACCAGTTTAGAAACCCAGCAGTTCCCACCAACAGCAAATTTGATGTCTTGTCTATAGTGTTAGAGTGATGGTCAGTTCCATCACAAGCCGTCTAGAAGGGTGTATTTGAACAGATTGCCTGTGGACCAGCCATGAAACTCCCATCAAACCAAAGAGTATAGTAACATCTTGTCATGTCTGTCTCCTCCCTGAAAGTCAATAAGCTACACCACAGTAAGAAATGGACATACAAGTGTTTGATTGCAAGTGGTTCTTGAGTTACAGTGAACAGGATGACCGCAGGATAGTACAACACAGTTTTTAGATATGGTACATGCTGCTGCTTGCTTCATGTCTTTTTTCTTACAATGTTTTTGTCTTTTACTCTTTGTTACAGCTGCGCTACATAGTTACTAAACGAGACGGCACAGACAGTGTTTGCATAACATTATTCGATTATCTTTTTTACATTGTGAGGTCATTTTCACAGCAATTCGGATCTTTTTAAATATTTTAAATATTCTTAAGAACAAGGAGAATGTCTGTACACTGAATCAGAAGCTGTACTGAAAAAGCAGTTTGTTGTTAGATTAAAGCTTGAAACTTGAAGAGTAGATGGCTTCCCTGTGAGAGCATCACCTAAGATCATTAAACAATGTTATACGTAGCATGTGTATAACTAAGTTCACCAGTTGCAGGCTGTGTGTTAAATGTGATGCTGCAGCTAGTAAACATTAATTCAGACTAGCATAAGCACTGGAAATGGGGAAATAGCTTGTCTGCATTTGTCAAAAAGTAAAAAAGTAAACTTTTGTAAACCACCACTGATAGTCACTAATTTTCTGTTTTTTGTTTGTACCATCTGGACAGATCTGTCCAGCTCTTTTCCCCTTTTTCACCTATTTATGCCAAACTAAGCGAACTGGCTACTGGCTCCAGCCACATATTTATATATTATGCCAAGTATATATTAACATACATAAATAGCGTAAATAGAGTTTACACAGTAATTCCATTCCAATAACAAAGACCAAATAAAAAACAACAAACCCATTGTGAGAATGTGACATGTAATAAACATTGATGACACTCTTCAAATTAGAATTTATGCATGGCATACTTAAAACTACCCAGTAAATTGACTTGGTATCATTCATTCATTCATTCATCTTCTATACCGCTTAGTCCCCGCAGGGGTCACGGGTGTTCTGGAGCCTATCCCAGCCAGCTTACAGGCGAGAGGCGGGGTACACCCTGGACAGGTCGCCAGTCTATCGCAGGGCCACATATAGACGAACAACCATTCACGACTTGGTATCATCTGAAGTAAAATCCAGGTGGGAAATAGCAGGCTGATACATTCCCCATCATAACAATGCAAATGAGCAATTGGACTTGACTGTGCAACTCAAGAAGTCAGTTTGCTTGCACTTGCCTTTCTTGAATTGCTGTAGATTCCAGATAACTTTTTAACTAATTGATAAGCAAATATTTTGCTAATACATTTAATTATATAAATTCTATAACATATTATATTATATTAATTCCCACTATTCATAAGTAAATTGACAATTAACAATGATGCACAGACCCAAAACAAAACAAGAACAAACAAACAAACTAAATTTCTGTGCTTTTCAGCTCCAAATAAATATTTCAGCTAGACTTCCCAGTCGTAATTATGACAAGGATTCAGACGGGCCCTCTTTTTCTAAGTGGGTAAAAAAATGACTAATTCCATGATGACATGCAACATTAATTTCCATATTGTCACA
>OMLM01011956.1:26682-39012 GCA_900302695.1 Helostoma temminkii
CACATATTTTTAAAATAGCCTGGCACAACTGCAGTCTGATCAGGGCACCATAGCTGCATGCAATTGCCATAATTTCTTCCAGAGAATCTGTTTCTCCAGCGGGCTAAAGCAGAGCTGCATATCAAATCCCATCTATTAGACATGTCGCACATACTCTAACACACACATTATGGAGAGCACATTCTGAGTGACTGACAAAACAAGCCCAGTACCCGACAGCAACCCCTGGAGCCAGTCTACATCCCCCTCAGCCCACAGTGTGGATCTACACTCTCTTAACCCCCAACTGACAGAGATGTATCCACGATACACTGGATCAAATTATTTCACTAAGTCCCTCAGGCTGTTTGTTTCTGTCTTTTTCACTCCACAGTAGGTAAAAGAAATGCATCAGAAAACTACCAAATGCATATTCATTGTCAGTTCAAATTATTGTTCATTTTTATACAAAGAAGCTTTGCTTCCACTCTTGTTGTATAATGCTGTGCTTATCTGAAACATTTTTGCTAATGCATATTAAAAAAGACAAAAGGAAAGCGAAAACAGCACTGAGTCTGGTAATATTTTCATTTCTTAACAAGGGAGATGACAGAAATTGTACCTTCCCTCATCTTCTTCCTTGTCATAGTTTTCTGTGGGGAATGCTGGATCTGTTTTATTCAAAAATCTGCTCAAAAATCATTAAGCAAATGTTTATTATTCATCCTTTAAAAAAAGAAAAGAAAAACATCTGCTCTGCCATCATCATCCATCTGCCTTCGCCATCTCTCCCTGCTCAGCTTCTACGGATTTCTCCTCTTAACCCGCAGCATGTAATAACTGTCATCTGCCATGCCAATGAGCCATGTAGTAAAACTGCCGGTCTTTATATTTATCTAGGCTAATCTCAAAGCCGTCACAGCAACCATTACAAAGGGAAATGATACTTTACTTAATGCAGCTGTGGAGAAGGGACATGGGAACGAGTGGGAGGGCACTCTTAAAGATGTCATTTGGAAAACCCCTCGCCTTTGATATAATGTTGACACCGTCCCACAGTTCACTCTGCGGTAAAGAAGTAAAGCAAATGTTCTTACATGACATGTTAGATTGCACTTGAAAAGGCCTCGAGCCATTTTCATCATTTTCAGTTTCTATAGTGCTTCCTAGCTTCACTTAAGTCATTGTGGTCTAGCTGTCAGTCTCCCTTGCTGACAACTGATTCTGTGGTATGAGCCAGGGGAACCCATGGGAGGAGAGGAGATGTCTTATAAAATAAGACGTGCCACTGAGCCACGGAGTCGCTCTCATGTCCTGCTGTGCCTCTTCAGAAGCACCACTGAGCTGTTTCAAGTAGATCCAGCGAATTGTAAAACATCCATGTGAAATGTTCAGTGAGCTTGCATACATTTACGTTGCTGCTTCATCATAATACCACAGTGGGAATGACGAGCATTCAACATGTGTGTGTATGCGTATGTGTGTGTGTGTGTCTGTCTCAGCACAGTAACGATATGCATTACTTAACATTTCGCTGATTAATCTCATGGGTTCTGTGTGGGTGTGTTTTTAAAGACTTGCAAAGTTTGTAAAGCTCTAAAAGTCAGAAAGTGCCTATATTTGCTGTTATCTCATTAAAATAAGGACACAGTCTAACGGAACAAAGCTATTGATGAGAACAATTGATTCAACTCTTGGAAGTGACAAAAGACAGAAATTCAACATCCCTCCCATGATCTCACTACTGTCTACAGAGTCAGCGCAGCACATCTCAGCCCCAGCTGTGAATCTCGCTCTCTCAACACTAATATTTACCTCCCTAATAAAAGTCATTGTTGTGTGGCCCGCTCTAAATCAATGCCTTGCTTCTGTCGGGGGTGACAGAAACAAATATAAAGCGTCTCACAGTGATGGAGAGCTCCCGAGGATTTTATTAGCTTGATAGAAAAAAAAAACAGACTCAGGTTGTGGTGTATGAATACAACTCTGCGTGAACACTGTAACACAATCTGTTTGTGGCACCCAGTACTCTTAAACCAATTAGCTACTTCAGGCACTGAATAACATTTCATATACTGATGTGTGTTTGAAAATACACATTATAAATTAAAGCTGTTAACTTATAACTTTAAAAAATTTAAGAAATTGCCACTGTGCACATAAAGATGACAGAATACATAATTATGCAGCTGATATCCAAATGATATACATGTATGTAAATACAAAGGCGAAGGGTTTTCCAATAAGTACTCAGTTACTACTGGACACCATCTATGACTTCAATAATAAACATATTATAGAATCTAGAATAGAATATTATAATAGAATCATCTTTTGTGACAGTGTCCTTGTAAAGTGGGAGAGTTGCTGCATTGAATCAATTTATCTATTAAAATTAAATGTAGAACATCATAAAATGTGCATAAAGTGAAGAGGTCTGAGTATGTTCTGAATCGACTGTATAGATTGTACTGCAGATACTCTGTACAAGAGGGAGAAGTTTTGGTATATAAATTTAATGTATTTGTTGCAATAACACAGGCACACAGGAGAAGAGAATACAGGAGCTTGGAAATGTCTTTAAAAATTGAAGCTGGGGAAAAAAAAAATTGAAACACATCTACGACTGTGTTAAACATTTAGCATATTGTTGTCCTGAGGCTTCAGCTGTGTAGTTTGAGAACTTGAATGTTTGAAATACTTTCCGTGACTACAAACGTCTTCACATACTGTATGTATAAACACTGCGGCAGTCGTGCATCACAGTGAGCTGAAAACCACTGAAGAAGGCGTCGACACATTGCGCTGTACTGAATATGCGTATGCAAAAGACGTGACAGAGGTCAAAGTGTTAAAATGCGAAAAAAGAGTTTGCGGAGTGTGAAAATGTGGGGTAATCTTTCACAGACCATGCTAATGCAGCTTTCCAATGAGAGAAGAGAGGCGACAGGGGGAGGTGTACAGTAGCCAGCAGTGAAGAGTAGCTGCTGCCAAATGCACCGAAGGCTAGATGAAGACGAGCCCTTGCCATCTGGGCAGCTCAAGGCGAGGCTGAAAACAACTCCTGCTCCATCACTGGCTTTACAGCTCACATTCACACATTTTTATTTTCATCTTTTTTATTTATTTTTTGCTCTTTTGGTCTCTCATTTCATTAAACCGCCGCTGACCTCCCATGTCTTCCTCAAGTCCGCCCTCTTCTCGCTCACACTTGGCGCGTTCCGATTCTCCCCCATTCCTCCTTTTCTCTCCCCCTCTCAAGGATTTATCACTCTTAATTATCTTAACCATCCCGCTTCATACTCTGCTTGTATCTAGCATATTTAATCTAGGATTCAGCAGGGCTATTAGTTACACTCAACATGCAGAAGCTAATTGATTTAAGGAAGCAAGATTTTCTCGTCGGTGCTGATGGGTTTAACTAACTGCTGCTGTAGAAGAGGCTGGAGAGCAGAAAACGATGGATAGGAATAAAATGTAACGCTTGAGCTGCAGAGAGGGGTTTCTGCTATCTTTATAAACTTTCACATGCTTTGATGTCCGAATCAGTTTATTTCAACTTTGCTCAGTACCAGGAAGACGCAGTACAGTGGGTGGAAACCAGGATTTAGAGCTGTTTTGATGGTTTGCAGTCTTTTCTCAAGCAGGATTTTTTTTTCTTCCCTGATTTACATGGGATAACTGTGGTTAGGATAAATATTTTTGGTTGGTGGGGAAACGGAACAGCGAAACAGATGTCTGTTTAAATGTCATGTTTGTCGCCGAGGCTGTGCTGACATTTTAGTCCCAGACTTTCACCTCGCGGATTTGTTCACTATGAGTCATTACCAGAATCAGGTTGAGTCAGAGCTGCTGTTGTGAATAAATATGATCTAATTGATAGCTGACCTCTCATATTAATGAGCACATGGGACCAAACCCAGCACACGCTATTAAGACTTAACTATGTTTGTGTGTATGTCTGAATCATTGCTTTCGTGTTTTTCTTGGCTTCCTTCTGCGTGTGTGTGTGTGTGTGTGTGGGACTCCTACTGCATATGCAGTTAGGGCAGCTTGTGGTCACAGATATTGATAATGGCATTGGGGACACTCTGCTTCTTGTCTTATTAATCACACCAGGCTGAGCAGTGACCTTTCTCCAAGCCCACTGCTTTGGGCCAAGCCAGATCCCCTGCCTCTGCCTCACCCCCGGGAGTAGCAGGCTGACATCACTCACCCTGTGTCCGCTAATGTCAACCCCGAGCTTGGCCGCAGCGGCTCACCGGCCCTGCCTGGCGCCCTGGACACAGCCCTGGATGACAGAGACATTGATCACTCAGGAAGCTCAGGTTGTCTGGGGGTGGCCGGGTGGTGAGCAGGTGTGTTCGGAGTTGGTGTGTGTGTGCTGATACAACACCAATTGAGAGTAGTGAGCCTAATTAGACTTCACATATAGGTCTAATGAGTAAATCAAGACGTGTCGTTGATCAAGGATCAACTGGCCTTGAGCTGTTCTCTGATTGGTTAAGAGCTGCACAGACGCTGTGAGTGCTGGAAGTATTCTAGACACAACTAGGCATTTATTCTCAAAATGTACCTGATGTACCTGAGAATAAAAATGCTATGCATTGTGGATTTATAACAAAAAAGTAAAATAAAATGACTATACATGAAAAATCATTAAAAAAAACCAAAACATTTACACAAAAGTCCCTGTGTAGGTTGAGTCTTGCACATGAAGCCTAAAGCTTAAGACAAACAGACACTGTCCAAAAGACATTAGAACTACCAACTCAGTGTTTTTTCTTCATGGACTTTTTCTGTGAATAGACAGAGCTGAATCTCATGTGTTATTGTCTGGTCAATATATTCTTTTGTGCGTCTGCTTGTTGGCAGCTGCACCAGGCAGCAGGAGACTGTGGCCTAAGGGACTCTCACAACATCCAGGAACATCCCGCCTGGCTGATGCAGCACCTGTTGTCAGGATGGAAAAGGCATATGCACGAACAGGAGCTGTGCTAACGTGGGACTGGATGTTGGCTGTGGGATCTAATACACAAATGTACTGGGCTTCCATTAAATTCAGCACATTTAAGTTATTTCTTGGCACCTACTGTGCTGCTGCTGCTATGTTTTTGAAGAGTCCTTTACAAAATCTAGAAAGCATCTCATGGCAGGAGACACTTGAATACATGACACACATGAAGTGTAAAGTGTATTGTTAAATTACATATTATTGTGCTTTCTTAGTATAGAGATTGTTTCGCTGGACGTATTGCAGCATTTCAGGGCTGTAAGAGAAAGTAATGGGCCTGTGGACAAAATCATTTTTTGTTTTACTTTTGTTGCTTCCCTGATTTATGCAGCGATGTCAGAACTGGCAATATTGTCTAGAGGAAACAGTTGGACCAGCTCAGCAAAAAAAAAACAAAAAAAACACACACACAATAAAGAAGACATCAAAGTGTGTGTTGATGGGAGTGCAGAAACACAGGGGCACCAACATTAGGCAAAATAATCTCATTCAAATTATTCAAGGATAAAAGGGTATGAAGGAAGATTGCAAATCAGCACTTATATTTGTGGAGCATGCTGTACTCCACACAACTTTCAATAAACACATTTCATAACAACTGCAGTTGGCACCTTATTCTGGTTTGATAATGAGGACGTCTTTTACTTTTGATTTGGTCCCCAGAGAAGAAATGAATTCTGTTTCGTAATAATGATTACCCAGGTTTCACCCTGATGACTTTGCCTTGTTTTGCTAATAAACTTTTGTGGGGGAATTTATGACCGACCTCAGCAAACAGTGAGCTGTGGACAAAGCCTATCATCAGAGAGCGGATTGGTATGAGCTGATAATAGACTTCATTACTAAAATAAATGCTTCATATTACATGCATGGTCCATCACTTGTATACTGAAAACTCAGAAATGGGTATTAGGCAGGATTTTGCAGGTTCCGTCGCTCTTTTGTTCTGCTGTATTATTGATTTTGACCTTTTGCATTGTTCGCTGTTTTCTTTCAGTTGTGAAACATCTTTAAAGGTTTCGTAACGTGGTGTTTTTGTGTATGCGCGCATTTGCTTGTGCACAACTGCAGGCTTTTGTTCAGGCACAACCCAAATGGGATACGTGTGTGTGTGTGTGTGTTCATGTCTGTGCGCTTGTGTGGTCTGTTGTCTACTGGTGAGTGTTTAGAGAACAGATTTCTTTGACGTTGACGGCACCAAAGCAATACAGATTTGGCAATTAACCTTGATGTCACTGTAATTACCAAGTCACTTTAGTAAAATGAATTAATTTCCCAAAAGGACTTAGAAACAAAATTACCTCCTCTCTTCCTGAAGAGAGCCAATATGGCGTCTGATAATTAGGGGAGAAAAAGTGAGCCGCTGCCATATTCCTGTCTCTCACTGTGTGTATTCTGTGTAATCTGCCACGGGGGGAAAGCCACTGATCTGCCTGCCGCTCCCATAACTTCCTGTGGGTTCATGCTTTTCACGCCACTCACTTTTTTCATTTATCAGCTCACCACGTGAGCTGCTTTTTCTTTACTCTCCGAGCTCTTCTGTCCTCGTCAGCATGTTTTACAGAAAGCGATCTTAGCCTGCATATGTCAAGGTTTTTGTCGTGTAGCTAGTATTTGAGTTATGTCACACAACAACTGGTAACCACTCTTGCCCTTTATCTTGTAGGATGCTATGTGCACACTGGGGAGAAGGAGAGCTCACTTCCTGTGGTCTTTAATCCCCCACTAAGGCCTGCTGAGGTGTGTATTTTATGCTGCTTCAATTAATATGTAAATTATTAATAAAATATTTTTAGGTTGGTGGGATTTCTCAGGTGGTGCAACATAAGGAATATTTGCCTTTGCTAGACTGCAGATAAACATATGGTGAGTCACGAAAGTGTATAGAACCAAGTGCTGAGCTTTGTGTCCCTCATGTGAATCCAATCATCACTGAGCTCCACTGACACATTATATTAAAACATAATTATATGTATAACTTCATTAATGTGTAATTGGTGTTTTTGTTTAATATTTCAGATAATTAAAATATTAATTAATGATTAAGAACATATATTTACCCAGTGTACAGGGGATGCAGTCCATGATCCCACAGTGGAAAATAATTATTCATATTTAAATATAAATAATATCTAATGGGACTAAGAGTCCACAGCAGGTCTGTGAGGTTAGACTCAGAAGTGCATTGAGCTGAATTCTAATGCATGCTAACATACTGTACTCACAGTGATGCTTTGCTTGTTATCTCTTTTCCACCCACTGCTGATTGCCTGTGTCAGGTGTGTCCAGCCAATCAGATGCTGTAAATGCAGGGATGGTTGGAAAGCAAGCATGGCATTGTCTCTGGAGAATCAGAATTGGTCACCTCTGGTATAGTCTGCTCACATACTAAGATTTTCTGCTAGATAGACAACATTTATAAAAAATATATCTGAAAGTCATCATAAATGTTTGTAACTTATTGCAGTCCATCCACTAGTTGTGAAGACATTTCGCTTAGTGTCTGAACTGTGCCGTCACTTCAGGTAGCAGTGTAGGGGACCTGAGCTGAGCTCTTAGGATACTCGTTATGTGGGCACCAACCAACTGCAGATTTATGCAAGTTAAATAAAACAAAAAGATTTTTTGTGTTCTTACATCAATTTTTCTTGTTTTCACTAAGAAAACAAATGAGCTTTTACCAACTGTCAATATCACCGCTTGTATTGACTGATCATATTTTTGCTGATAATGGGCCTCTGTGTGCCTACGTTGACATTTCAGTGTCTACACTGCTGATCAATCTGATGCTGTAAAATAAGTTTTTCTTACAAACAAAAAGAACAAAACAGACTTGTCCTTCTGGGCTAATGTTTGTATGTTCTAAATTGGAGTAGCCTGTAAACTGTCAACTTACTTAAAAGTTGGATGTCTAGAGTTATATCCACAACTATTTTTAACTCTCAAGGGCAGAATCTGTTGTCATATTTGACATGAGCAGATGTATACATGTGCGCATTTTATGGATGTGTGGGCAGTAGACAGACACATATCGCAGATGACAGCTGACCATAATAATCATGACAAAAGTTTCAAAACAGCAGGGGTTTTTATTTTTGTGCACTGTTTTTTTTTTCATATTGCTGTCTGTGCTGTTATTCAGAGCTCTAACAACTCTCAGTATGTGAGCAACAATTCTTTGTTTCAGTTTAACTTAATTTAACAGATTGGCATTAGCTGTTTCATTTATGTTTTAGAATCACTGGCTGTTTGGTAACCACCTGATAGTAACATCCTATCATATGTGATACATACCGTATATGTATATAGCTCATTGATGCACGGCTCTTTGCATATTACTCTAATTTTAGAGCTACTACTGCTTGCATCCTTACTGCAGCCTTAACTGGATTTGTTAAAAGCTTCTTTTAAAAGACCTTTCTGATAAATCTGTGTAACAGTTTGCTATAAATGAGTAATTCTTTGACCCAGATGTCTCTGGCTGAGCAGATGGACTACTACATCTCTTATCAGACATACGGTTCATGCTGTCACCTTAATTAAGACCAGTATTGTAATTTATTCCTCTCTTCTTTCTGAGCCAGTTTGCTTGAAGTCATTGTCTCTGGTGATATAATGGTGTACTTGGCGTTTGTTCTTGTTGTCACTGATGTCGACAGTAGCTGCTAGCCATTAAAGATAATAGGCCAAGCTAACTGCTTCAAACTAGTCACTAAAATAATGAAATCTATGAAGGTAAAATTTCTGTTTGTTTTCTTTTATCCTGGGTTTGCAAAAGGTTTTTGACCCTTAGCATTACATCTTTAAATTCTTTTAAATCACACGTCTTGCTGCTTTTTGTTTTCAGAATAATGAGCAAATGTAGATGGCAGACAATCGGTAAAACAAAAGGCTTGACTTTCTGTAACATATATTACACATAATATGACAGTGGACAGGACACCGCCAGCGGGAAGAGTTGAGTCAATTAGGCGTGAATACAAACCTTCAGCCTGTATTTGAATAAAAAGACAGAGGAAGCGTGTTGGGTGAGTCTTGACCAAAGTCACGGGCAGTCCCTCCCACAGCTCCACATCATTAGCTACCTGTATTTCTACTTTGGTTCTGAGCTACACTTGGATATGCTGCTTTACTCTGCTGGCATGAATGGACTAATTGCTCTTGTTTTTTTCCAAGAAGACTGATTGTGTGTATGCTTCTGTTTGTGCATGTGGCAGCGTGCGTGGTCGTATCGCATTTCCTCACGACTGCGGCCAAGCTGGTCCTGACATGTCCAGTCATTTCTAATAGGTTCAGTTTAGCTGTGTAATTTGCTCGTGTGTGTGTGTGTGAGAGAGAGAGACAGAGAGTTCAGAGCATAGTGAGAGGTCAAAACAGAGACAGATGTGAGAGCAGGCTTTCTGACAAGAACCCCTATCACAACCCTCTGATGCCAGTGCTGCCTTCCCTGTGTGACTCAGGTTACTTCACACTATGGGAACGTGTTCATGTACCTGAAGGTGTGTGTCTGTCTTTGTCAGAGGCTACAGACGGTTCAGAGTTCACTGGGTCTGGTTGTGCTGGTTGAACAGAGAAAGGAAAAGACAATGAAAAGATGTGAATTTGTGTGTGTGATGTTTGTACAAGTACATTTGAGATCGTACCTTCATGTGGACATGTGAGTCTGAGATTATTCTGGTAGGGAAGAAAGGTCACCAACATCTGACATTATCACATGTGTGGACTGTGTTCATGCACTTCAGACAGGAAGTTGCTGTATCCTTAAAGGTAGGAGACACAGTCGTACACCCAGTTATACATTTACTCCATACGATCATGATATTACTGTCAGCCTTTAAGCCAGTTGTTTTGATTGTTGTATTGTAAAATCTGGATTTATTTAGTAAAGTAGCTTAACTACAAAGTGATGTGTACAAGTGACCTACAAAGGCTGTTGACTTGTAAATAAAGTGCATTGTATTTGGTCAGAGATATTTGTTAGTGAGGAAACACCACCCTGTGTTTGCCTGCTGCTTGTGGTTGTTGTTCTCCCTTCCTTTCCACTTACCTCAACCGGGCGAGGCGGATGGCCACCTACCCCTGGTTCTGCTGGAGTCTTTTGTTTGTTTGTTTGTTTTAAGGGAATTTTCCTCTCGTCTGGAGCATAGTGCTTGCTCAAATAGAATGTGTTGGGTTTTCTACATAATTCTATCATCTCAAGGCACTTTACATTGTAAGGCAATTTGGGGCTATGTAAATAAACTAAATTGAATTGAAAACAAAACCCCTCTCTGGATTGTCTGCTGTGAGTTTTCTAGAAAATGACATACTTCAGTGATGAGAGTGATGAGTCTGTTTGTAAGTATCAACTCACAGGTGGCATTTCTCATGCAGTCAGAACTATGCTGGTATGCTGGTATGGTAGCTAGATAACAGCCAACAGCTAATGCTTGCTGAGGAAAAATAATAGAATCAGAAAATAGTGTACATAATCACCCCATTTTTTATCCAAGAGTTTAAAATGCTCTAAAATATAACTGAAGTATATGTTTCAATATAAATTTCCACAGCATTTTAGTATTATTTTGTAGCAGTCACTGGCTGTTGTTTGTTTGTTTGTTTGTTTGTTTGTTTTCTCACTTGGATGGAGCAGTGACTCCACAGCAAAGTAGTTATGCACCAATTTGAGCCCCTTCCAGATGACTTAAACAAAAAACAAAAATAGTCATGGGTTAGTCATGTGATGGTTTCAACTGTAAGAATGATATCAAGATGGCATGGGTGAGATGACATCAAAACCCATTTCCGTGTTTAAATCAATGTGATGCTTGTTATTAATAAGACTCGGTGATAATGAATGCATTTCTTTTCTTGATTGTGCTCCCCCTATTTAAGAACAAAGACAGAATCAGTTACACAAAGTGTTATCTTCACCATGCCTTGGTGTAGCGTTGCTATCAATAGAAGTGTTCAGTTCTGTCTTGTAATAAAGATATAGCATGCTCTTTACACTAGTTATCTTTACATGATATTTTAAGCCAAAGACTGTTTGAAATACTATTGAACTTTTGACATATTTTCAGTGATAGAATTACACAGTCACAGTGAAGCCAAGAAACACAAGAGTTAATTTTTTTCAGTTTTTATACACGAGATCAATGTATATACAAAAGATTAATGTACGTGTAGTAGAAACTTGTTTGTACATTTTATAATACAATCCTGATTATTGCAAAGACATGTGACATCATATTGTTTCAACTTGGCCCCATTGTTAATACTTTCAATCTGCAGATAATGAAATAGAACAACAGAGCATTTAAAAGTTACATGTTTTCCCTCCAAAGGTTAATACAATTACACTGAAGTGATGAAAAACCGAGGTAGATCAAACCAGATCTGTGTGGAGCGATGAGGATTGTAATGTTTCTCAAGTACATACAGGTAACAACATGTATCACGTTTGCATTTTTTTGTTAGTTTTTTTAGTTTTTTTTACAGGTATTACATTTTAATCTTACTTCTCCTTGATTATAATTTACCAAAATGTTTTTTTTTCAATAATAAGCAGCAAAATGACATTAATTGCATTAAATCTAAACAGCTCTCAAAGAACATGGACAGAATGTATTTTTTCAAAGGGAAGAAACACATACATAATTAATTACAGTAAATAATACATGTAACTCCAATAATATTTGCTTAAAAACAAATCAAATAGAAAATGAATGTTGTCAAACTGTCACAGTCTGGCTTAAATGGAAAATGTGATAATAGATAAATATAGGTATTCATTCCAAAACAAAGCTTTGCATCAGATTATTTTTAATTTATATTTTGCTCTCATGCTCTGTGAGTGTGTGTGTGTGTGTGTGTATTTGTGGCTGCATGCGCTCTTGAGGGAGACAGATGGGACACAACTCCACCACCTCACACTACTTTCTCTCTGCATGAGTTCTCACAACAGTCTGTGGGTTGTTTCACTGCCAGAGACGCGCACACACACAGAAGCTCATGTGACAGCAACTACTGTTTCATTAATCATCTGTATGTGTAAATTAGGCATGAAAAAGAGGATTTGGAGCATAAAACCTTGGACATACTGTCCTTTGCTGTGCTCTGTGGTAATAAATGGGATGTTGAACGGAAGTTAACGAGCTGCTGTCTTGGTATGTTTTAAATTAACCTCGCTGAAGTTTAATTGTCAGCAGTGCACATGTATAGTTTGTGTTTTCTCTCCGTTGTTGGCAGAGCTTAAATGCATTTTTTTGTAATTTATAGATATTCTCTTAGTTTTAATAACAACTTTGGACTGACCTAATCTGAAAATGTATGAAGAGTTATTACTGTAACTGAAG
>OMLM01011956.1:39032-116746 GCA_900302695.1 Helostoma temminkii
GAAGATTTCCTTTTTTTTTTTTTTTTTTTTTGGCAGAAGGAGCTTCAGGTTTTATATTTTGCCAGGAGGTCCACTTCTCACTTTTTCCTTGCAGTTTCACCTAATACACACTTTTTGTCTCTTTCATAATAACACTTGTTTCTCTATTTTCTGTTTCCATATGTTGCTTTCGCATTTAATGTCCATAATTATTTATCTGTGTTGGCAGCATTAGAAGACTTTTTGAACGCTGTGTCTTGCCCCAAAGATTAACAATTCACCAAGCGCCTTATTAGAGCAATTCATCAAATCAGCGGGCAGTGCTGATTAAATCAACTTGGTAATAAATGGAATGATTTAAAGCCTTCTGACGCCCAGAGTCCTCACAGCCCACCTGCCTGATTAGGAGGCAATTTATCCCGTAGCTTTCCACACAGTCTTGCACCTTAATTGGGGAAAAATGTGAATGTCATTGTTTTTGCTTGATGGCAGAAACTTCAGGTTCTTGATGAGGGATTGCTGGGCAGCACTTTGGCCCAGTGAGAATAAACCTTTCTGTAGCCTGTGGCATTACTAGACCTATTTTAAGGGGCTTTACCATGCTAAAATGTACCATGTGTAAATAATTGATTTCCCCTTTTTTAGACTGATTTATAATGTAAGACCATGATATGGACTCGAGAGTCACTCAGTCAAAGTGATGCACATGTGGTAAGACTCACTGGATATTCCATTCAGCACAATATGTGACCTTCCACCCCTAAACATAGTAGGAGAACTGGCTGCCCTCCTTTTTTTCTTGGCATGTAGAGATAAAACAAAACTGCTTCAACTAATGTTCATGTTGTGTAGCTGAATATGAGTCATACTGTAGATAGACACACCTGGTAACGTGGCGATTTCAATTTTTAACAGTTTTTTTTAACCTAAAACAATTTAAATACATAAATTAATCTACGACTTTGCCCTTTTCCTGCCCTTGTGAATCACAACAAGTCTTTTAGTTTTAGTTATCTTTTGTTTTTAATAAAATATGCTACTAGCAATACAAAAATAAATTAATTCGACAAATCAACACAATACCAAATATAATAATATGAAACTATCTCCATCATGAAACCATAAAAAGCCACAAAACCAGCACAAACCAAAGTAACAGGAACAACACGAGAATCTAAACTCACTATACCTGTACAAAGATAACACAAATCCAATAACAAAACCAACACAACACCAGCATAAAACCAATCACCCCAGCCAGAAACACCCCTTTTCATCAACTATACTAAAATAAAATATGATTTACTGTACAACACAGAGATGCATCAAAACTAACAAAAACACAACCTCCCTACACAATTAACTTCCAGTGAAACCAGCCTACACCTTATCAACTGCTGTATAACTCTATGAAATCAACCTCAACTGCACAAGGAGGAACTCTAAATATCTACGCAGCTTGGCTTAAAGTTGATGATATTTAAAATAATGTAAGATTGTCAGATCTTAAGTGATCATCGGGGTCTACATGTCTACAAGTGGCCTGCTAATTATGATTAGCACGTGAGAGCCTAAAATGGAAGTTTTTAATTTTCTGGTATAAGTCAAATGCACAAACCTGCACAGCTTTAACGTGTGTGAGCTGACGTTGTGTCTTTGTTAAAAACCACAAAGTCTGTGCTTTGTATATTTGACATAGGTCACACACCTTTTACACGTGCTTTGTAGCATTGCCTTGTTTTTAATTAATTTTATTTTGTGTACCGCTTTCTGAAGCTCTAAACTGACTAAATTAGCATCTGTGTCCAATGTGAATATAGATGAGCTGCCCTATAGGGGACTTCTTATGCTAATGACTGTGCATATCTGTTTCTAAGTTTATACTTGTGTGCTCAGTCAGGTATTTGTGTGTGTGCTTGATTCTCAATGTGAGTGTGCTCGCTCAGTCCTATCTTTGTGTGATTGTGTATCTGTGTGTGGGGAGCTGAAAGTGGAGAATGTTGGCGAAAGCAACTCTCCGCAAGCATCAGATGGCTTGTGATGAATAGTCAATTAACTATATACTTGTTCCAGGAATGACCAGTGAACGAGGGAGGAGAGGATGGCTCTTGGAAAAAAAAGGTATCCATTATCTAGCAGCTAATTATCTAGCCACTGCCATTTCCATCCTCGAGATAGCTATGTGATTAAAGGGTTTGGTCAATCAAATAGATAACAGGGATTAGAGCTGGGAGGATGGGAGACGAAGAGAAAGAAGGAAAGCAACAAAATGAGAGGGGAGGCTGCCTGGGGCTAAGTTTTATCTTGTGTAGTGTTTTTAACAAATTCCAAAATTGTACTCCTGCAGTTTTTCCTTTTTGAAATCCCATCAGTGTACTGTTATTTCCTGGAACGGTGTACCTGTATTGATTCTTTCATCATGTGCTGATAGACATACACGTGCATGTGGTGTCAATTTGATACCCAACTGTTGTTAGCAGTAATAAAGCAACTGATTTGTAGTCTGAGAAAAATACAAATATTTCACTCTCAGTTCATTACTCAGCTCATACTACTTATTACTATACATACGCTCTTTTGACATGTATACTGCAAACTTATGTAGACATTACACAGATGAGCTGTTTGTGAAAACATATATATCCAAATCAGTTGGACATCAAATTAGATTTTACCTTTTAAATTCAAATGGGCAAAAACTGATATATTTGATCAAAAAAAGTAGCTGTTAACACAGTATGTATTTCTTTGGAAAATTCACATGTATTATCATTCACTGTAGAAACTCCATGTAATCACTGTATGTGTGTCCAAAAAATGTATGGTTTGAGTCTGGTGGCAAAACCATTAGACAAATTCAAGGAACACCAAGTAATTTTAATGTATTGTAAGCAAAGCATTGACTGTGTTTACATGCACTTAAGAGACATTTTTACTGAAAATCTGAAAAAAAAGACATACACATTGAAAAGTTACTTAGTTACTTACTAGTTGGTTAATGGGCACTTTGCATTGGTTGCAGTTTACAATGATTTTCGATAAAAAAATGAGGCAGTGCTGCTCCATTAAATGATCTCCCCCTTTTACCAAGGAGCTTCTCTCTGCATAAAGTAGTAGAGTGCTATCTGCAGTAATTGTCCTGCACATGTTATTCTGTAAAAAAGAGATCTAGTTACACAAATAGATGGCACAGAAATCAGAGTTCTCCGAGGGAAATCTGGCTGTGAAATCAGGTTTCTATAATCAGGTCGGAAAACTGGTTTCACATTTACATGTCAGTTAAGGAATCAGCTTACTAAACAATGCCGACTGTAACCTGGCTACTTGAGTGCATGTAAATGCTCTGATGTGATTTCAGCAGTGTCTAGCCTGCTGCACACTATAAATGACTTCAGAAGAAAAATATAATTGGTAATTTCTTCAATATCAATGTCTATACAATTACTATGTGTTATAGCTTAAATGTATAGTTCTGTCAAATTGGTGCATTTTACAGAGCATTTCTACCAATAGTGTTTGTTTTTTTGCTGCGAAGCACAGTGGTTTTTGTTGTCTTGTTTACAGAGAATTGAGCATTTAGGGTTTTGCGCAATCCAACTCAAACAAAGCACATATATGGAGCACATGCAGACAAAATGTAAAGGTATGGACAGCAGTAGTTTCGTTTGTGTTTTCTTTTTGACACACAGCTGTAAGCAGAACAATAGGTTCAACAGCTGCATCTCAACGTGTGTGTATGTGTGTGTGTGTGTGTTTGTCTGAGAGATGGATCATCTCTGATCACTTTGCAGCTCAGGGGGCTTGATTTAATCTCTGCTCTGCAGGGGCTCTCTGATTGGGTAATCCCTAGAGGGCTTTGTCCAGCGGGGACATGCAAGGTCAGGCTGAAATTCAAATTATGTGACAACAAACCAAGATGACAATTTCACACCATAAACATACACAAAATCCCTTACATAAATGTAAGGGACCACCCAGACAAACCGCATAAAATATTAATGATAAATATCACATGCACCACCACAAACAATAGAATAGATTACAGTGGTGTGCTGGAGGCAGAAATCTGGCTAGAGGAATGTGAATAATCTGCAGGGGGGAACGCCCCTTATACATAAACACACTCCTTTTCCCATAGGACACTAATAGAGACATTCAGCTTCAATGTGGGCCTGGAGAGACAATTACAGTGTGTTTATTTCATTAATAATTATATCATGGCCAGGATAATAAAATGTTGTGACAGCTGTTGAAATCAGTTACACTAGGTATAGTCACACACTGACAATTCAAAATAATGTTCAAGGATTACTGAAAAATGTTTTTTATATCTGGGTATCATTATGAATTACAGCAAAATTATGTTTCAACTGGTTCGTGATTCAAGAGAGAAGTGAAACAGTAGAGGTTTACAACTGGTGAGTGCATTAAGCTTCAGTTTCGCACCCATTACTTTTAATGAAATAGTGAGACACATTAAAGTTTTGTGTAGGTCAAAAGGGTAAATTTTGTGTGTTTAAATTAACATGGAAATTGTTCTGTGGACCTATAGCTCATGTTTCAGGCTGTTAGATGAGTATATTCATTTTCAATAAAGTCCAAAAATAAATCGGAAATTATCTTTAAAATCTGATTGATTGATGGTGCAAGCTCAGAATTCCTAAGAATATTTGATGATATTATTCATTTGTTGCCATACTTGTGGTCACCTAATGTATGTAAGTCCAGTATTTATTGCACTTATAAATCTGGTAACAACCATCTTAAAGGTAAATATCTGCCTATTTAGCTGCTATATGCTCCACGCTAAACAGTTGTTAACCATTTACCATTTGGTGCTGGACAGGAGGCATATCGTTGAGTATATGAGCTTACTTAAAATTAGTGTCTACTGCATATAAACACTGATTACAGTGGTGACACTGATCCAAAACAGTAAAATTCACTGAAGTGAAACCAAAACAAAGAGCTGAAAGATGTTACAGTGCTCTGTAGAGATGAATTGGTAGAGTATGTTAGTAATTATCAGTGGGTTCAAATGTTTATTTACCATATAATATTGACTTTAATATTTGCACCCATTTAGCAGTTTTATTTTGTCACTAAGGTCTGTAGCACTGTTACATGTGTTTATCAGTGTATTGTATAAGCAAGGTTACAGTCGTGCGTGTGCATTTGTGTGTTTGCATCAGGGGCCGATAACGTGATGCACGGTGATCAGTGTGAGCTGGTCAGTGGGATGTGAAGGACAACAGTTGACCAACCAGCTGCTGCTGCTTCTGTTTTTCATTACAGAGAAAAAAGAGGGAAAAAATAAAGGGAACGAGCAGCATAAAGTCTGTATATGACCGCTGGTGCACCCAGTTTAAAACTGTCACAGATAAACCTATGATAGAGCTTATGAACACTAATAAAATAAAGATCTGCTGCCTGTATAGGAGAGAAACCCTGTTGGTTAAATGGCCTCTCCCTGTGCCACAACTGCAGTACGGTGTACCACCCAGCTCTAATCTACCATTAGATTTTACAACCACAATTCCCAATGAAATGCAAATATCAACGGATCATTACAGGCTGTGTCCCCTTACCCTGGTTCCATGTAAGTTCATTTGTAGTGAAGTGTGTCAGTATGTTTCTACATTAATGTCACAAATTATCATGAAAAAGAACTTGCTTCTTGTGGCAGACTGCCTTCACCTTAGGACAAATCCACATCCATGTTGTATATACTCTCCCCTAATTTACTTTATTTTTTTTTAAATCAAAGAATTCACCAGGTGTTTAGATGTTTATTTACTAATGATAATACTTAGTCTGTTTTTATTTGTTTTAATTATCTCAGTAATTATGTTTAGACAATGTATCAAATGCCACTTAACATGAAAATTAAAAGTAAAATCAGGAAAGAGAGACACACAAGCAAAAAACAAAATGGCCAGGTGTAATGTATTTACACGCTGTACAGGCTGAATGGATGCTCGCTAATTGAGACGAATGAACAACAGCGGAGAGGTGTGTTAGAGAGACAACAGTGAAAGTATCTAGCCCAGTATCTAGTCCTCTTTACCTCCCTGTTTTTTTCTGGTTCTTTTAATCTACATCCATGTTTTACTCGCGCATAGCTTTTTTAGTCTGAATAACAATATGTAGCACATCGCATTTCTCCATTCTTATACTCTTGGAATCTATAAATCATATATGGCAAACCTCATTGTTAAATGAGGTTATACAGTAGAAGTCATTGTTAAATTCCCGCTTCTTCCATTTATTCTGTATGTCACACACCGATACAGCAGGGGATTCTCTAAGTATTATACAGTGCAAACAAAATTAGTTTATTCCAGCACAAATCTCAGTGTCTCTTAGCCAAGTAGTTACTAAACCATTCCCTGTAATTTCTGACAGTGTGATGAAGTGCAGAATTTTTTTTCTTTCTAAACGCCTACTCTTGCAGATAGAGCCAGAATGCTGCAGTAGCTAAACAAGCAGTGTTTTGTTCCAAAATGAGATATCCACCTACTGCAGCAGAATGATAAGACATGGAATAGACAGAAAATATGATTGATTATTATTACAAATGAGATTTGTGTTTTGAGTCTTTTATAGAAGGGATTTCAACCAGAGGTGCTTTGAAGTAGTTTTCAGTTTAGTTACCAGGGGGAACTTGAAAAGATTTAGTTTGGCTAATTTGATTAAAAAGATTCATTAAAATGAACTAGACTCTGACTGAAAACCAGTTAGGAAGAGAGCAAAGATGTCTAAACATGTTTTGTACAAAAAGTTATTGATAACCTGTTTAAATAGTTAGCTAAATGAGTTAGCTAAAAATGAAGAAATAGTTGATATAATTATAGATATGATTAGATTATTTGCCAAAGGAATAGAGAAATGTGCTACATATTGAAACATGCAGTTTATGCAGACATACCTAAACACAATTGATTGGGATTAAAAAATTATGATCAATAACAATTTCCCAACTGTAACTGTCTAAGTACTACATAACATTTGACAATTTCTTTCTTTTCACTGCTCTTTTATTTCTTTTGCATCTGTATAAACACATAGTGGATTATGTACTAATGTTCTTAGAGTACTTAGAGTAAACATGATAAATAAAAAAAAATAAATGATTTGGATCATTTCCTTTGGATTATCTCCATCAAACACTTACATCTACAGCATAACACTTATCATGACTAAAGAAATCCTCTTTCTTTTGCTCTGCGCACCACACTCAGTATGTGTAACACGCAGGAAACAGTAACAGTGCAGTGATGTTCAGACTTTAAAGCCTTGATCTCTTCTCCTCTATAAAAGAATTTTCTGTGGTGACCTTGTCAGTAGAGTAGTTCGTGTTGGTAAAACGCCCTGTGGCTGTGTGACTATGATAGAACTTCAATTACTGTGATGACACAGTGTTTCCCTGGACTCTTATAGAACCAACCCCATTTATTAGATTGTCTAACAAGCAGATTTAACATTAAGTAATGACTTTAGCTGCACCCCATCATTTACATAAACAAACAAACAAAATCAAATCAAATCAAACTAGATGTAGTCATTTGAAGTGTGTTGATGTGACTCAAATCTCCAGGCGTTCTTGGAGGTTTGAGGCAATTTGAGGCAGTTTGTAATTTAGATTGTTTATACAGAAAAAGACAAAAAGCAAAGTATTCAAATCTAAATGGTTAAAATGAAAAGCCTGTGGTTGGCAAAGACTCTCAAATGGAGGTTTTTATTAGTTATAGTTTTCAGCAAGTCAAATTAAAAAATGTCTCATTTAAAATATTTCTGAGGTTATGCTGGAGGAGCATTTGAATAAGCTCTTTTAGAAGAAGAATAGGAAGCCTTATCTGACAGTTAGCTGTCTTCCAGGCAAAACTTTTGAATGGTTTTGATTCTTTGTACTGATCTATCCTCAAAATACTAATGTGCTTTTGGGTTCACTCACTCTCTGATATCATCTGAAACTGGTTGCACTGCTAAATTATCCAACTTGTTCTGAAATAGTACAGTAACATGTGCTTTCACAGTAATTTGTGCCTGATGTTTGGACATTCATGCAAACGCCTGTGGCTGATGCCAAAGCTAGTCCTGGTCTATTGCGTGATTTGATTTTTGATCTGCATTGACAGACAATTATTCTGCACTCTGAGATGAGTGCTGAACTGTTTTGAAGAAGCGTTGTAATTGGTTAATGAGTCGGAAAGGGAAAGCTTCTTGATCTCATTTCCAGTGCTTAATTAACCTTGGAGTTGGAGATTTCCCTGGGTGCTGGGGACAAGGCAGGGTTACCTCACTCTTTCTCTCTGTCTTTGTCTCTGTCTTGCTTCCGTTGCTCTCTCGGATGTATGACTCTCCTCTACAATGACAAAAGGATGCTCAGCTCTCCGTGTGTCCTTCTAGGGGCAACAACCCTTTATTGACTGATTTATGGGTGCAAATATGCATATACAGTACTTCCACATGCACAGATGTGCAAACGTCCACAAATATCCACATCTTCTGCTCACATATATTTCCCTTTTCTCTTTCTGTGTAACATTTAAGTCCAGAATAAAATGATATAAATAGCACTGCTGTTCCTTTCCCTGTACTCTCTCCTCCACTGACTTTCTCCCTGGGCCAGCCCAGTTCTCTGGCCCCGGGGGTATGAACCCAGTTCTGACAGAATTGATCTCTGTTTCCTCGTCCCCCTCCCTCTGTCCGTCTGCACCCTTGGGCCCGCAGAGACTAGCCCGACACCCAGCCTCCACAGCCGGCCCCGCACCAGGCCAGTATGTCTTGTCTCCCGCCCTCCTTCCTGTCCTCCCTTTTATTCTCCTGTCTCCCCTCCCTCCCTTCCTTCTTCCATCTGGCCCTCTGTACTCTCTGTATCCTTTCACATCCTTTCCTTTAACATCTTGCGTGGAAAAGTGCAGTATTTTCTGACCCGTCCATCCTCTATATAGTACTCTATATAGTACGTCACCTATCTGGTGTATATCGCAATAACAAAAACAACGAGAGGTCGACAACAATAACATGTCAGTTGTGGTCATAAAAAATGGCTGACCTATAAGGACAGTCTCTGCCAAGTAACATGGGCAGGTCATATATGCATCTGTGCATAGCAGTTGGTATATCTTACATTATATTCTAAAATGTGCCACATCTACCAGCTTTAATTGTGAACAATGTGCATTTGGTTATATTTGTCACATAATCACACAGGTTATGTGGCAGTAAAATGGAAGAAATATGACAGGAAGCTCAGCAGCAGTTATAAGTTATATAAATACAAGCTCTTTGGGAAATTTAGTGTAATAAGAAAAGCAGGCATAAGATCCACAGCGAGGCAACACAATGTTTTCACACACAATTCTTTTGACTTTTTATGTCTCACAGTAGATAAATTGAAGTACTCACTCATACTGTCAATACTATCATTTTAGTAGTAGTTATTTTAGTCAGTTTATCTGACATCCAGCTAATTAACTCATACAGTATTTTCTTACTTTCTCATGTGGAATAAATTGTCTGTATTTGCAACATGTTTTCTCTTCCTTTTTCTTCTCTTCAATATTTTAATTCAGCTGCATGACACAGTTTCTTTTTTCAGTCCATCCAACAGTCTGACATCAGATCTTACTTAGCGCTCGCTTACCCTGATGGTAATTTGCAAAGCACATTGTGAATATACCCTGCAATATTTGAGAGTTTATCCACCTGCCAGTATCACAAGGTTCAAGCTGATTTAAAAAAGCTGAATTATTATTACTTACTTAAGGTTGAGTCAAGGTTAGTGTTTTTTCTCCAGATTACTGCCATTTGGTCACAATCTTTGTGTTTTCATTTGCTCTGTTCCTTCCCTACTTCCATTTTTCGTTCTTTGTTACCAATTAAATCTGGCATGGATGGATACCTTTCCCTACTCTTTTTCCTTTTGTCCTTCTTTTCTATCTGCTCATTTTTTTGAGTCCAATTCTTCTGCCAGGTGAGAAAGTGCCTTGTCCACACCTGCGACCACCCTTCCCTCCCTCCTCCCTTCTGCATCCTCCTTACTGTTACTTCCAGATTAATGCCAGGTAATTTGCTCCTTGCTGTGCACCTCTGTGTTCCTCCTCCTCCATGTTCCAGGTGAGAGCCATGTTTACTCTCATTTTTTTCAGACACTTGAGGTGCTGTATTCTCAGTTGTAAACCCCCCTTTTGTTCTTTCTTTATTCTGCCAAGTAAGCTTTCCACAACTTCTCCCATGCTATGCCCTACCCCTTCATCTTTGCTCCCTTTCCTCCATCTCCCCTTCCTATCCCCCTTATCCCTCTATCAGAGACATAGCCATATGGCCGGGTGCAGCCCAGGCTTGCCCAGCTCTCAGCCTCGTTTAAATTCACAGCCTGCGGGTCATTCTGCCTCTGTGGTGGAACGACAGACACTGCCACAGAGGAAGGGCATTGCGCTGGCGAAGAGAGGAGAAGAAAAGGAAAGTGTCCCCACAACAAGAGAAAATTGTGAAATCTGAAACTGTTATTAACAGTTAAATAAAAATGACTGTGCGCGAATTCTGCATGCCGAAATGAAATGAAAGGTGAAGTCACGTGACTGAAACAGGCGGCAGTTTGACATTGAAATAATCAAGTGGGGAGTAAATGGGGGTAGATACATTTGTATTCATTCGGATGACCCAGATTCAGTTTCTAATTTTAGAGAAAGTTTAGAATTGTGAGTAAAATTTTCATTTGCAGCATTTTGTTTAAACGTGACCTAAATCTCATGTTAACCTTAGAACAGGTCTGTCGCTAGACTCTCCCCTGGGCTTGAAATGCTTCAAATGCCTTTCTCAAATATCTCTAAACAATATATTTATGGTAAATATAACAAAGTGGTGAAAATGCCACTAAGAGCTAAAGAAAAAACTGCATTTTCAGAGTTTTTACAGTACAGTAACACTCACATTTTGTTTTGTTTTGTTTTTAATTGACTATTTAATTACTACTTAAAATAGAAAAAGGAAAAAAAGGTGAGTGCAAAGGAGAGGAATAACTATAAGGACAGTAGTCAAGGAGGAGAAAATTAGGAAAGGCCCTACAGGAATTAGAGGAGAAAAGTTCAGAAGGAGTGGAGTTCAGCAGCAGGTTAAGGAGGAGGGAAGAATCAGAGAAACACGCAGAGAGGAGAAGGAGCAGAGCGAAACAGCGGGCATTAAAAGAGAAGAGGTGCGAAATTGAAACCAATAAATCCAGAACAGGTTCCTACAGTTGTGGGAGCCACAGCGACCATAACACTTGGCCTCACTAGTGTTCTGTCTTTAATTTGAGCTGAGCCCATTGTTGTCTGAGTAGACTTGAGCTTGCCAAACATTCATGTTCAATGACACTTGTTCCAACACCTGAGCTGGACTGTGCAAACCAATTTTAAAATGACACATTTTCTTGAACATGAAAAAAGCAAAACATGCACCTTGAAATGCTGAAATCTTGATGAATGCAGTTATTACAGATGGGTCTGATTTGAACCTAGAATCGTGTAGTTTCACACATTGTGCGGTGCCAGAGAGACACCGTCTTTAAACCCGAAAGCCTGTTTTTTAAAACAGTGTAATGCTGTGTATGCAGACACATACTGTATCTGTGTGTGAATATTTCACATCTTGAGATGACTATCATCTATAAAAACATACTTTTGAGCAACTTTTGTAGATTACAGTATATTATTGATTATCAAGTCTTTTGTAACTAAAACTATAAATCATACAGTGAAATAATGTCATTTTTTTTATGTTTGTATGTGATTTTGACACACTTTGTTTGACAAACACAATTTGTTTGAGGCTTTCTGTTACATCACGTATGTATCTCCAAAACTGGTATTAATATTATTTGACATTACATGCTGTAGTACTCACTACAAAGAACTATTATAAAAACACAAAAGGGCAACAAAAATGCATGTAAGAATAATATATAATTGGAGCTGCTTTATAGCTTAATGCCGAGAATTTATTCTGGGGAACATTGTAAGTGGGGAATGTATTTTCAGGCACTTGAAAATGTCATCACTTTGGCAACGTCAGTTTTCGATTTAAACACTCTCAGATGATGTATGAATGCAGCGCGGCACCATGGCACACGCTAATTGACTGAGGCATATTGTGTGGATATTTTCTCCACTCATCCACGCAAGATCTTGAATACCAATCCCTCACTCAAACCCCCACCCACTTCTGCCCCCCGCCCCGGCACTCTGTATAGTGTCAGCAAAGTACGGAGCTAAGATTCTTATAGACTTTAGTTCGGCCAAATATGCTTGTTAATATTCCCCATATGGTGATCTCTTAAAAAATCTGATAAATGATGGTCGAGCCCATGGCTGACAGTGGGCTCTGGCCAGCATACATCAGAGTCCAAAGCCCCCCTCCTGCTTTATCGAGGGCTATTAGAACAAGCTCTCAGGCAACAAGCCATACAGAAAATGTACCTCTTTAGTAATATGATAATTTATAAAAGGCACAGAGTGAGAGTGAGTGAATATTCCGCAGAATTCCCCCTCATACTTTGTGCTTAATAGATGGTGTGGGTTATGCCTACTCTCCTCAGGACTGCACCAAATGTGGGAACTCCTGGGGATGATGGAGTGAAGGCCAACCTTGGTCTGACAGCTTTTAATAACTAATGAAAATACTGGAGGTTAAATTTGCAAAGAGAGGATTAGAGAACTTCTAGTCTACGGGAGTGAAAATTAGAGGAAAAAAGATGAAACCAACTGAGTAACTTGGGCATGTGCATATTGAACCTTGGTAAAACAAGGGCATGGCAAAAGCGAGCCTATAGTTCTCAGCATGTATCTCTCAAGACTCTGATTGATCAGTGCGATTTCCATTGAGTCGCATGTTGTTCCTCTCGTATCAACACCAATCCTTGTGTCTTTCTTTTGCCGCGTTAACACTGGCTCCCTGCTGAGCTTCATATCCAAATGGAAAAGAAACACACACAAAGACAAGTCTTCAAGATCAAACACTGAGAAAACATTGATTAGAGTGAAATACAAAAGAACCTTGGTGGGACTATTCCTTCTGTCAACTGTGATACCTCGTCTCATTCATCAGAGGCTGCTGATTAAGAACGTGTGTACGCTCGTGAGCCTGTGCCTGTTTATTTTTGCTTAACCACCACTGGTAAAGTGCGTACAGTCAGTACATAGTTGCTTTACTTTCAGGAAATCTTTTAATGTGAGCAGAAATGAGAAGAGAGAGGAAACTTGCTCTGCTTTGTAGAGCTGATCATCAGCCCTGTGGCAGACATAAAAACTTTTACAGTTTTTTATGTCATGAGAACTTTTAGCTTTTTCCAGGATCTTGTGTGTTGGTCCATAAAGAGGCATTACTTCATGTAATGGCTCAAAGTTTTGGATGTAAGCTTTAATATCCTTCATATTGTAGATGTCTTTATCTACTTTACTACTAATAGTACTAGTTGGTGGTATACTACTGGAAATCTTGAGAGGGACCTGCCTGTAACACCAGCAAATATCAGCTAATTCAAATATCTACCAGTATCTCCATCTTTATCTGTCACCAGGTTCTCTAGGAACATTTTCAGATATTAATTACTTTATTGCTGATTGAGGTAGACAAAAGCAGGCATCTTATTTCTAGCTGGTGGACACTGATTTTGTCAGTGTACTGACAAATGTTGGTAGAATATTTCATCAGCAGCCAGTTTGGTTAATGTTAGCTCCATTAAAAATGGTTGAAAATTACTTGAATATTTCCAACGGGCTCATTTTAAAATTAAATAAAAAAACCTGCAAAAGGGATCTTAAATAGGCATTTAATGTAGAGCTACAAGGATGTGGCCTTGTTTCCCATCCCTGGACATTGTTTAGAGACTCCTTCTCCACCTCTGAGACCACCACTCGATAGTCTTCTTTTGACTGTATTTTTTTCCTAATAGAATTCTTGCATTCTTTGTTTAGCAAATACTGTATCTGTGATAAAACTGCTGTTGGATCTCTCAGTGAACAAAGCTTGGTATATTGATCTCATGATGGTGTGTTCACTTTGTGTCCTCTTTATGGTGCTTTGGATACAATTGATCCAATTTTCATGAAGTGTGTTAGAAGCACTGCTGCTTAGAAACCTCTGGTCTGGCCATGATTTAATGCTGATAAAAGCTCCTTTCGCTTAGCATGACAGTTTAACTTCTGAGACTTTGTCTTGGTGCCATGTTTCCCACTGTCACCGCTGCTTAGCAACAAATGTTCTGCTGGAAATGTAAGTAATGGCTTCAAGTATATTTACTTGAACAAGCTTGTGATGAGTAGTGTACCGAACACATGCTTCAAATATAGAACTAAAACTCAAGGAGATGCTGATAAGTAAATAGTTATGAATCTTAAATGTTTCTTCTTCATCTTAAATGTAATAACTTACTCTGTTTGCTGTTTGTACTGTTTGCTCTTTAACACATACAGTATGTTTTTCCACAGTGAAACACAGACAGATTTCCGTCCTGTGTGCACTCTGATGCAAAATCATCAAAATGAGATGTGAAGTCAGCAAAGCAGGTGAATACTTTCTCTAACAGAGGATTCATGTGGCCTTTAAACAGGAATAATTTTGCAGATGTTACATTTTTGTCACAGTTACCCAGAGATATGCATCTTTCAGCATGAAGAGTTGTCTGCCAACTAAATACTACCCACTGTCTGCCTCCTTTATCCAAACATCTGATTTCTGGGACCCCAAAGGTCATATTGACTAAAAAATGAAAGAGAAATGCAAATGAAAAAAAACAACAACAGACTACTACGAAACACTGGCAACCTCTGTTAGAAATAATCACATTAATACAATTAGAACTAGCAGTACCACTAAAGACTTTCTGCAAAATAATTACCATGCATCAGCTAAATATGAAGCACAGTGTATTATCTTTTGCATGGTTGATTGTGTGGTGGAGCTGTTTAGTATGTCCACCACTTCCATTCAAAAAATTAAAAGAAGTACGTATGTGTGTACAAAATGATTGACAGTTTCAGCATCAAGTCGTGGGAAAGGACAGCAATGGCCAAAACATTGTTGAAGTTATAAACATTTGGAGGCATGGTGTGTAGTAAACCCTAACCTTTTTAGATTGAGTCCAGAAGAGCTTGGTATCCATTCATCTGATAATATTTTCTGATTTAATACAATTTTAGCACAGATCTTATCCCCCACTGCCACATAATGACCCTTAGCATCAGTGTTTTTGTGCCTAACCCATTCGTTTTTGTGCATAAGTCAACCAAACCGTAATGTTCCACTGTGTGACACAGTGTTTTGACCAGTCTGACAGGCAGCTGCTGCTGATCCCATGGTGTCAAGGAGTGACACGACCTGACACTGCAGGATGAGAATGTGTTGGTTAACCATAGGGAGACTCTCCACGTTGTTTACATTTCTAAGAAGTACTTCTTCATCTTTTCACAACTGAACTCTATCTGGTGCTTTTATTTTTTAATATCCTGCTTATTCTACTTGGCTCACAACATCTCTGAAATCATAATCATAATATCATAACATAACATAACAGGTCTGCAAGCCCACCATTCATTCGTGAATGTATTTGCTGTTACACATGCATATCGAGAGGTTATGCATACATCATTCACGTGCTACTGTTGCTTGATACTCTGTGCCTTGTGCTGCGTTGCTCCTGGGGGATGAGACAAACCCAGAAAGGCATTATCACCTTTCTGCCAAAGCATAGAAATTCACTGAATTATTTACGTTACACCAGACGGGCCTCTAGACAGCTTCGAGACTGAACAGCACAAGATTCAGTTAGGGAACCTGGACGACCAGGGGCCAGCTGAGGAACCGTGAGAAATCAGCAGGGATCCCGAGGTAACGAGCGAGGGGAAATTAAATGACAAAAAAACAGAAAGAAGGTGTGGGATCGGGGGAATGGTGCACACATTCATACACAGACTTGTTCATGGAAGCATTTACCACGGACATCGCACACATGCAGAAATAAATTCACACAGGAATACATTTACAAGACCCTCATCACCGATTCACGCACCTTCCCTGTAAACATCTAACACACATAAACAGATATTTAAGAATACACATAACAAGCTGCTGGAATCCACACACCCTTATGCACACACACACACACATGCACCCCAACTATCATCAATCTCAGGCTTCAGAGCTGTTCCCCCCTTGAGTCCATGGCTCTGTTTTTGGCTCTGCCTCCATGCAGGTAGGAGGTCTCCTGATACTCACCACTGGGTTAGCTCGCTACACATTAATGCAACATACTCCCCCATTAAGAGCCCTATATGTGCTAGCGTTCTTTTCCTTCAGCTCCATAGAATCGTCCCCTTAAAGCTGAATCAAATCTCTGCATGTAGAAGTACACCTTGAAGACTGTGGGCTGACGCATCTTTATTTTATTTTTAATGAGACATCATATGTATTGTTTGTGACCGCGCTGTGTTTTCATCTAAAATAACACAGGGACACTATTTCCTGTCAAAGCGAAACAGGAAAAAAACATGTGATAACCTGTTTGGGTTTCTACAATGAAAGTCCCAGTTTTCCAAGCCGCTCTTAAAAAATTAGGTGACCTATGTTGTTTGCTTCCAGTTGTGAATAAAATCAGGCCATGAAACAGCATCCAAATGCTTATGTGAGACGCACACTGAAGTCTGCTACCCAAATGAATTGCGAATAATTAAATGGAGCAAAAAAAGGCTATTTAAAAATTGACTCTGTGCCAAGTTCATCAAGCGGCTAAATGAGCAACATTTCACATTCACTGATTAATTACACACAAATCTGTCCATAGCATGTAGCATTACAGACACAGCCTCATATTGAACACATTTGTGTTAATGAGACAAGTGAATACACACCTAAAGGGATACAGTGTATTGTACTTTTAACTCTTTTTTTAACAGTTATTGTTAAATAAATCAGTGAAGTTTAAATTTATTCCAAAATATGAATTACTGTAGTTTTGTTTTTCTATCCCTGAACTTTTTAAATGTCAAGAAGAAGTAAAATGTTATTTCTGACAGCACCTTTATCACATATTTAACACACATTATTTGATTTTGTAATCGAGACAGATTGAGAATTCAATGGCACAGTTCTGTACAGCAGGTGGTTCCTGTGTGGTGCAAACATTTGTTTTTAAAACTAAACATTGCAACATACTTTGTATTTCTATTTTTAACATTAAAAGTGGAATCTTAAATTACCTTTATTGTTAAATTCACCACACCTGTTATTAAGACAGGACTGTTTAAGTAGGACATTACTGGCTATGTTTTTTCTCTGGATGCTAAATGTTTTTTTTTGGCATGCTGCAATTTTTAGTTGACAAAAATGAGGGTGAGAAAGTCTTAGTTTCACTTATAACTGAATTCATATTTATTCATTTCTCTAGTAATGAGAAATCTCAGAAAGGAAAATTAGCTTTCTCTTGTGTTTTTGGTAAAAGAAAAAAAAACTTCACACAACCTGAATAATAGACGTAGTGAAACAGGATTGTCACTATAGCCTTCACATCATAGAGGTGGTAAACACTCCAGCAGCGCAGGTGTTTGCCAACCTGAACACCTGAACCCAAGAACACTCAACTCAAAGCCTGCTCTCCTACTCACTGTATGGCTGCATTTTTTTATTTTATTTTTTTTGTTTTCTCACCTTGAGAGTAAAACAGGGTTCAGAGGAAATGGGGCTGGTGAGTAGTAAAGGATGTAGTACAAGCTTGGCACTTTGTTCTGCACAGCTGAGGCTTCGTCCTGCTTTCAGGACACTATTCCCACATCAGGTCTGAACATTCCTGCTCGGCTAAGACCAACAAAAAACATTGTTAAACTTACTTTCTTTTACTGACATAAACTACATATTTAATAATATTTAAGATTCATGAATACTCTTTTCTTTTTGTAATGTAGAAGTTATAAAACCGCCGAACTGAGAATGTTCAGGTTAAGCCTGAAAAGTCTTTTTATGATATCTTTACACTAACACAGATGTTTTACACTGTGACCTGTAATTGTGCTATTATGCTGTTGTTATGCTTGTATACATTTTATTGAAACTTTACTGTTACACAATCTGGTTTTAAAGTGCTTACTATGCTGAGTGTTAAACTGTAGAGTGCATGTATCGTACGTGCTTATACACAAACTTCTGTTTACAGTTTTATATACTGTACGGTGGCCTGGATGGGAAGTCATCTTTATACATAGTTAAGTGCAACATTTTGTTAATTATCTGTTAATTCATACTAACATTTATACTGATATTGATATTAACAGATGAAATGTTAGTTGCTACCAAAATATTTTTGTATTAATTAATTATTTATGTTAAGTATATAAATGAAATAATTATTAATATTATTATTAATAATTAATTATTTTAACCCCCTGTTGAGACTTACTGCTACCTACTGCAGTACATTATATAGGTGACAAATTATAGTGACAATTATATAAGTGGCAAATGCTTTGGACTACACTGTGATGTAAATATGTGTATTTTATGAAACTGCTGAACAAAATCCATCCGAAGATGAGATGCAACTAAAAGGAGAGGGAAAAGAAATTGTAAGTGAACCATGATTTAAAAAATGGTTATGCTACTATTTCTAAAGTAAAGATTATAACCTTCAGCACGTTATGAGTTTTAAACATATTAACAGTTTTGAATAAAACGGTATTGATTTGTTCATGTATGTAATATTATTAAATATGTTGATAGCCTCTATGACCCTTAACAGGATAAGTGGTGTACATGATGGATTACTTTTATAATACTTTTAAATGAAATGAGATGGAGTAGAAATGTTTGGGTAGTTAGATTTGTCATTTTTATATTAAGGCCATGCAATTTACACAGTAATGTTTTGCTTTACCTTTACATTAGTGTTGTATAGGTGTAGTTTGACATTTAATTGCTATTAATTTATTATTAGGCATTGACAAGTAAAATAAAAAGGCAGAGTAGTGAAAAAGCAATCAATGCATAAATCCTGTACATAGATTGTATATACCTATAATACAACTATAATAGTTACAGACAGACAGGACTGTGCTGGAAGCACAACAACCTGATGATTTAATAATGATATGTAAAAATACAGCTAAAAGGTTTTTATTTGTACTACAATACAATTTAATCAATTTCTGAGTTTGGCCAGTAAAACTGGGGCTGGTGAGGGGGGAGAGCGATCGAGTAGTACAAGCTAGGCATTTTGTTCACTACAGCTGAGTCTCCGTCCTGCTTTCAGGCTATTCCCAGGCCAGGCCTGCCTACTGTGCTGCACTCCCCTGCCTACCTATGATTTGTGAAGTCCGCTGGGGAAGAAGCTAACTCTCCCATAGGTTAAAATCTGCAAACAATGAGCCCTGTGTCCGTGACGGATGGCCTACATCCTTCCTCATTTGTCTGCGCTTTATCTCTATCTCAGAATCAATTGTTAAAACCCCAAAGTTTTTTAATATACACTCCCTGCGATGCCAGAGGAAAAAAAAAAGGGGAGGAGGTTACAGAAAATAGACCCGAGAGTAAGAAACCAATCAATGTTGTCCCGAAGTAGAAGAGTGGATGAGAGGGACTTTCAGTATGACTTTCAGGGTCCTAATTAGGGACAGGACAGCGAGCTACCTCTCTCTGTGACATTTAGCTGGACATACTTGATAAATGTCACACTGCTGGATACAGCCACGACAAATGGATGCATCAACAACGGCTTAATAACCTTTACTGATAGTCCTGCCAGGAATTCAAATTCTTTATCTGCTCTCCCTTGCATCCTTAAAACACTATGCCCTAATAATCAACATTGTGTGTGGAGTACAGAGGTGGATGCGCTTGCATGTGTATTTGCTCGCGTGTACCAGGAGGCTGTCGGAATGTATGATAGGGCTGCATCAGTGTGTACGGCCACGTGTTCGAATGTAGCTGATGTGTGATTGCCAGATTATCTTGGCCACGTATCTTGGCCGGGATAGAGGCAGTGAGAAGGAGACCTTTGTAAGCAATCAGAGAAAATGGAGAGCTGTAGACCTCCCTGTAGATTTCTAAACTTGTATCTCTGTTAGACATGTAGAAGCCAACTGAATTAATCAGCTCCCCAAACAGTAATATTCGAAAAAGAAGAAGCAGAAGATTGAGCCATTTCTCCACAGTAAGATCATTCAGGAAGTAAATGTCGTATGTAAACATTCACAATTAAATAATTAAAATGATTCTGAAGTGGGACAAACAATGCTATTTGGGACAAAAACATTCTCAGAGGTATTTTTAAGGCTTATTACCAGTGATCCTGTCAGAATTGGCTCAATTTTTAATGAAGAACAGTCTAACTCAGACTCCCACATGTCAGTTTTTACTGGATCTGGTTTGGTCCCATTTGTATTAGTACATTTGTAATTGGCCTCTTATTAAAGTGACATCCCAGCAAGTAGCTGGGAGATTTGATAAGCTCTGAGTGTTTATGCGACGCCCAGGCCAGTCGTGAGTCAACTGACAACTATATGACATATTTGGGGCGAAACACAAATACTGTGCTGTTGGTTCTTATGGGTTCATTGTCTAGCAGAATAACTAATTTGGCAATGCAGACTTCCTGTAATAAGTTGGCAGTTTTTACACGACAAAGCACTTTTATTATATCTTATTCCTCTTTTCCTTTGTGATACTTTTGCTGAGACTGGTGATTTTTTTAAAAGAGCAAACCCCAAATGGACATTTTTTCTTTGAACCCTGTCTTTGATATGGAGAATACACACATATAGCTATATTTATGGTTTCCTCTGCATTAAAAATAAAATAAAAAAAACATTTATCTGATTAAATTAACTGCCTAAATATGGATGCCTCACTTTAAATCATACATCCTTTTATCTGTGAGATGCGATGTGTTCTCCGTGGACAAGGCCTGCTTTGCAACATGTGTGAACGTCATGTACAGCATGCCATAAGTGAAATCACATGTACAAGAGTGTTTGTGTATACCTGCGTAGGCGTGTATGTGTGTAGTATCTTTAAAATCATGCAGCCTGAGCTGCTGTGTGGTGGCTAATTGCATCTCCTGAGAAATAATTAGGTGACAAAAGCAAACGTAATGGTGTCTCTGCTATGGGAAAAGATGTATGTTATGTCTTGTGTGTGGTTCAGCTTGCAGCGCCATGTGCTTGCTGGTGGTAAGGATAGGAGGAGAGGACATAGCAGAGGCCATGCATTTGGAGGCCAAAACCCAGAGAAACAAAGATGGTGCAACAATTAATTACGGCTAATTAGATGTATCCGTTATATTTACTGGGCCAACAATAAATCAAATGGTCAAGCTATTTTTGTCCTAAAAGCCTAACTAACGCCCAGCAAGCGTGTATGTGTGTGAATATGCTGATGAGAGTCTATGTTTATGTGCTGTATTTTTTTGTAGTTATGTGTGTGTGTGAGTGTGTGTGCCTGTAAACTGCTATTTACTGTTTGCTTTCCAGGTGTTCAGAGTTGGGTCGCAGCGGACTCCCTCCTCTTAGATTAATAATCCATTAGTAATCCATTTCACTAATGAGCACTCAGCGGAGAGTCGGGACCGAGGGAGACACGGAGACGGTCAAGGGAAGCCAAGTGTATAATTAATGTCTCAGCCAATCAGATGTGCCATTACCGTTGCACCCTCCTGCAGTGAGATGTCACCTGTCCGCTAAAATTTGTGTGTTTATGATCTTTATGATCTTTTCCACTGAATGAAAATATTAAATTAGCAAATAAAGGGCAGCAGTTACTGATTAAGGATTGAGGTAGTCAATTAAAAATCCTGTAAAGTGACAGAAACAAAAAGGTTTGCAGACAACAACTTCCTTGAAATGTGAATTATCCTGTTGTGTGTATGTTTGTGTGTGTGCGTCTACGGGCGTGTTCACACCTTACTGCGTTTGCTCTGGCCCGAATTATTTGAGAAATTTATGAACTTTTTTTTCCTTTTCATACAGGAAAATCCAAAAAAATTGGCAAGATGTGTCTGCCATGGGAACAAAAAGTAAATACAGGAAGACGATCCTCTGTTCTGGACTTCTACTGTTTTTACTGTGTCTGTAAGAGATATAATTTTCCCAGATAGATTAACTTATGGTCATTCTCTGCTTGGTTGTTCATTACGTTACATTACTTGCACAGTTATCCAACCATTGCACATCCTCACGACTCCACGTTTGTCCCTGATTCATCCTGCAGCACGTTTTTAGTCTTTTTTTTTTTTAGAGAAAAAAAACTATACGTAATTCAGTGCCCTCAAATCATAGGGTTTTATAATGTTTGGTTCTATTTCGGTTCTATGCGCTTTTCTCACCAGGAGGACCACTCTAGAGTTCTCAAGATTATTCAGATCAAGGCACCTCTTTTGGGGGGTCTCGGTGCAGTTGTTCTGTCCGCACCTGAGTGTGATTGCTGTGTTCACACCAGACCAAACGAACCACACCAAGTGGGAACTTGAGTACAAATTAAATGAAGTGCAGCCTCTAGATGTGAAAGTGTTTAAAAAGCAGTCATGAGTGTATGTAGGTGTGGAGAGTTATCACAGCTGCAACTAGTCAGTTTATTCTTTGGAAATGACAGTCTTGAGGTAAACAGCAGAAATTCAGCCTGCATGTAACATAAAGGTGTAGGGGCATGTACGTGATTGGCCAGCACAGTGATTTGCTGGATGATATTTCAATGACAGATCAAGTCAGTGCACAAATCAATATAAACCTTAATTATTATTAATACTGATTTGTTTTTAAAGTAAAAAAAAAAAGTTTATTTCCACTTTAAAAAATTTAGAGGTAACTTTTTAATCATTCTCAGGCTCAGTGCCTCCACCCAGGGTATGCAGACTTGATAACTATTCGGCTGTCACGGTAAGATGGAAAAAGCACTGCTGTGTGATTTTTAATATAGTTCTGGTGGGTTTAGTGGCACCTAAAAGCTGCTACAAGGTCTGGCACATCAAAATGAGCTAGTAAACACAGAAGATTCCTCACAGCCACTGCCAATCCAGCACGACTACACCAATCTAGATCCTGTGTTTCAAGTCTAAACAGAAGATTTCCCCAGTGCTTTACCTGGCTTCCCCATGGATCCTCTTCTCCTGTTTAGCAGTCACAACATGATGAAGCCTGACAAAAGAGGCCGTTAAAAATTGAACACCATAAGTGGGGAAAATGTGGTAGGCGGGCCTGTTGTTACCTCCACCTATATGCATTGGTGAAATCTGACACTCCTTCTGCTCTCAGTCCCTCTACATCTTCTCTCTCCTTTTCTCCTCGCCCTCCCTAGGGGAAGCCGTGTATCCCATTCATTCGATTGCCCTACATGATGGATGTGCAATGTGAGGAATGGGCCGTCCCGGGGGCCGTGGCGTCGTTTCTGGGTTAAACAGCATCCTATATCAAACCCATCTATACCTTCACAAGCAGGAAGCCTGTTTACTGGGGCGGGAAAGAACCACAATCCATTTCTTGTCAGGATGTCTCACGGATGCAACAAAAACTTGGACAGCTGCAGCTTTGGGGAGTGTTGTAAGATGAAGCTGGTAATAAATATGTGCTGTGGTTTGTTGAGCTAAGACGCCTTGAAGCAACATACAAGTCTTTTACATCACTGCTAACAACACTGTAATTAACATCAAATTAGTGACATTAACTGCAGTATGTGAGATGCAATTCAGTCTAAGAGTGCGCAAAATCAGGTTTTACAGTAGTTTCTTTACTCTAAAATAACCCTTACAGTCTTAAGTTTTTTCTTAGTTCAACTCATGTGCTTTAACTTTTTCCTGTACTGTACAAGGATGTATTTTGATTCATTGATCTAATGTGTGAGAATATGAAGACGAAGTGTGATGAGTGGGCCACAGTGAGGAGAAAGAGGGACTGATGGAGGATAACTTACCAACATCGTTGCTTTTCTCTTGGATAATGAACATTTAGTGAGTTTGGATTTGACCACCCACAAGTATCCTGGCAGGTGTACCCCGTCTCTCACCCCATGACAGCTGGGATAGGCTCTGGCACACCCGTGACCCCTGCGGGGACTGAGCGGTATAGACAATGGACGGATGGATGGAAGAACCTTTAGCTTTTATTTAACAACATGATTTTAAACGTAATTATTTTTGAAAATGTAGACACAAAACAGGAATGATACATCAGGGTTGTGTATCGCTAAGAATCTGCGGATGTGATATGTATCACAACACAGCAGTTATGACTCAATATATTGCTAAAGATTGACATAGTGTAAGGAAGGCAATATATTGCGGTATCTTTAAAAATCACATTTCAGGAAAACTCTCATAAGGTACCTCCCAATTCCCTTAATTGATTGTTCCTTGATCCTCACTCACTTCTTCTTGGTGGATGTCCCAAAGGCTCTTATTTTGCTCTGAGGACCAATGAGCAATGTTTGAGGAAAGAGGATATATATATATATATATATATATGAGAACATCCTTCATACAAGTCATCTGTAATTTCCTACTATGGATAAAACCTTAATTGAGACAAGAGAGTCTGAATATGGTTATTATTACATGTTTACATTATTTACATTTGTTCAAATTAACTGAGCTAATAATGCAGCTAATAATTTCTGCAAAAAATGTTAAAGTAAATCATTACCAGTAAAAACCTCAACAAGCCAGCCTGACCCCAAACATACATAAATAAGGCCTAAAGTCCACACAAGGGCAACTGTACAGAGTGGTTCTCTGCCCAGGTCATAAATTCACTACTATCCCTGTCCTACCCACTGCTGATTACCTGGGTCAGGTGTGTTCAGCCAATCAGAAGCAGTTTCTATTGAAGACCAGTGTTGAAAATGACTGGTGTACAGAATAACTGATCTGGTACTCATTGAGCTACCTAGAAAAATAACGGTCTTGCTCATCCAAACCCTGATCATCTGTCTACAACACCACACACGCACCTACATGACTCCACTTGAATAGTTGCTCTTGCTGTGGAACTGCCAACAATGGCACAGAAGACTTGAATATTACTGTGATAAATTATACAACTCAAGCAGATTTCAATTTTCCTGTAGCAGGTAAATTAATAATAATAAAATATTATATTTATTTTACACTCTTCAAGACACTTTACAAAATAAACACCAGCAATAAATAACTATGTAAAAATGTAATTGTAAAAAAAGGCAGTAAGAGACGTGTCTTATTCTGTCTTACACTGTGTACAAGTAGACACTCTCAAAAGTATTTCTAAAGTCTAGAAGTCTATAAAAGTTTGTTTATTTGGTAAAACACTACAGTACAGTACAGATGCTATATAGTCGTAGTTATATTTGCTTGTGTAATTCTTCTGTGTTCTAATTGATAAGCCACTGGCAATCCCACTGGGTGCCATGTCATCATTTGAAAAATAAAACCAATTATTTAGTGACAGTTGATGGTCCTCTCAATTGAAAGCCTACTAATTAAATGAGAGAATAAAGCTTGATACCCAGTGGCTTGACGCTGTGAACTTCCCCTCGGTTATTAACACATTTTTCAATAAGTGAAATAACTGAACGGAAATGGAAATCATGTGACGCCTTGTTATGCGTCTTTTGATATCCTGCAGCAGCCTGGGAAATAAACTTCTTCTTCTTTCAAAAACCTCTCACAATGCCAGCCCAGGGATTCTGTTTATATAAAATAGGTAGCATATAATATTATTTGAATACTTGACATAATTCAGCACACACGAGTGCTGCCTGATATATTTGCCTCTCTCTCACTACATCAGCTGCTGAGGGAATACACTGTTTTTTCTCCATATATGTGGCTCCTGGAGAATCAACATGTATTAGCATGTGTACTTGTACTTTGTACTTGCATGTGTGCTTGCATGTTTATGTGACTCATGGTGGCATATTTCCTTGAGATCAGATTGTAATATCTAATTGTCTGCAGAGGAACCTCTTATTGTCAGTAGGATGCACCTCCGAAGCCAGAGCTGAGACTTGACAGCCTTTTTGGTGAAATGAAATACACACTAATAATAAAGAATAATAATGTCCTCTATGATTTCATAAATAACCTCAATCAAAGCTTTTATTAGTGTCTTTTCAATGTATCTTGGATCTGCTCCTTTATCTCATCAGTAGAGGGGAAGACCTGCAAAGACGATATTACACTCCATATTGTGCATTAAATCTAAGCTAATGCGTGTGGGCTCACCTGTGCGCTGCGGGACGATCAGGAGTCAATTAGTGGGATTGGTGGGCAGTCTCAGCCAAGTGGTCCAAGCCGGTGACAGTTTGTGGTGGACCACCACACCACAGGAGCCAGGTGATGAGCAGGGGAGCCTAAATGAAATGCTAATACAGGCCACATAAGTCAGGGCTCTCTAATTGGAACACAGCTGCTGCAGGGACTGAGTATCCCATGAAGCTCCACAGAAACAGAGGAACCAGTGGGTCACCGTGATCAGGTCAGGTTCTCTCTGTGTGCAGCTCAAAATACCTGGCCTAAAATTGGTGGTGGACACCACAAGCAGGGAAACACTGAACACTAAAGAACAAAGAAACCTACAGTAATTGTTGTGCGGCATGATATTTGCATCATGATATTAAATAAATAAGATGTTCTAACAAACAGGGAGTGCAGAACCCTTTTTTGAACTGAACATGTCAAACTACTAGAATACTGAACAGTTTTATTTCTGTTTGCTAACATGTTGCTATCTAGAAGCAAAGGATGCAAATTCTTACATTCATAGAGCACCTACTGTAACTGATGGTTATGACTGTGCATGTTCACTATTTAATGTTGAATTATAAATCTTATGTAAAATGCATCACCCCATGTGGGTCAGAATGGAGTGTTTATATGGACGTGTGTGCAGGCCAAATATGTGTGTCTGCAAGGACTGTCAGAAAAGTAAACTAGTGTTTTGTTTCATACATTGAAATTCTCTCTTTTTGAGCTTTTGGCTTATCCCGTGGTCAGGGTCGCCTGGGCAGATCATGGTCTGCACATGGATTTGGCAAGTTTTAATGTGTGGGACTGGCACTGAGAGTGCAGTTTGTGTGTGTGTTTTTTTTTGTTCTTTTGTTTTTGACAGCTTGGGGGTTCAGTGTCTCGTCCTCAGACACTTTAACATATGGCCAAGAGGAGTGTGGCCTCTAACAGGATTGATGTGTGACCACCTTATCAACTGATCCACTGCCGCCCCACTGAGCTACCTGCTGCCATTACATCGAAGGTATGTAATGTTTATTTTCATGTTAGCTGATACGCACACTGATTTATTTCGTTCACTTTAGTCTAATACAGCTAACAAAGGAGTGCCTCTTCTCACTGCTGCTATTGTTAATGAGCATGCATACATAGAAAGAACAAATGTGTGCTTGTCAACAGAGCACTGATGAGTCAGAGGACAAATGGAAAGTATGAATTGGCCTTTAATCATAAATCAGTAGCAATGGTCTGCCATGTAAAATGTACTAGTCAGAGGTATACATGTAGATGTGTGTGTTGTATGTAAAGGATGGACTTTATTTATAATATTGTTAACAATCAACAATGCACATATTTTATTGTTTTCTATTGAAATAATTTAAAGACCACGTCTCCACAGTCTGACAGAGTGAAATGGTATAATAAAAATTCTGCGAGCAGTCATATTGAACAGGTGTACGTTTTTCTTCCCGCTTAACCTGTTTTAGGATGCTTGAACTGTCGATACTGTCCAGCACCCAGGAGGCGTTACTCGTGCGAGTGGTGTCAATCTTCTCATCTGACTCTCAGCAAGAATGCAAATAAGCTCCTTTCCCAAAACTGCTCCTGTATCTGTGTGATTAGCAGCTTTCTGAATAATGTAGCATAATTCTTGAAATTATTTGGTTCATGGGATGTACCAGCGCAGAGACAGATGTGCTTTCAGAAACCTTTAGTGACTTTTAAAAGATTTAAATAAAATAAATAAATAAAACGGTTACTAATCTTTATTTTTTGAAGATGTTGCTGAATCACAAGACACGATAAAGCATTTTGACAGATCCTTTTCCTCTTTTTAGCTTTTCTTAATTCTTTTTAATTCTTTTTTCATAATAGTTCTGCTCAGTTTTTCAACATGATAGCACACAAACACAGTGGAAAATAATGAGAAATAAATACAGATTTGGAGAGAATTAGAAAAATTCAATCAATCGCTACATTGCTAGACCACCAGACTCTGTCCATCAGCTTCCTTCTTTTTCTTCAAATGAAAAAGGCAATCTTCCTCAGAATAATGCATGAGCTCATTTTGAGCAACAGATAGAAGGCTTCTGCCTCAGAAGTCTGCATACCTTATGGACTGTAAGGCGATTGACATGAACCATTTAAGAGGGAACCTCAGGTGGCAAGGTGTAAGGAGAGCTTTTAAAGCCATCGTCTGTAATAATGAGGCCATCTCCACAGTCACATAAGCTTAGTCCAGGACACAAACATGAGAAAATCTTATTTATTTATTTTATCTGAATTGTTTTTGGTTTGGTTTTGTAAATATCAATAATGTGCTGCTATTTATTATTACACCTATCATATGCCCTCTCATGGTGAACCCTTAAGTGACGCCAATATGGGAGCACCAGCATTTCTGCAGTTGTCATCTGCTTGAGTTATTCCCACTGACTCTAATTCAGCCCCCTGCGAGGAAGAACTTCTGATTGGTTTAACTGACAATCATCCCTGAAATTCTTAAACACTAAAAACCAACATAAAATGATGTAGTGATGCTACAGCAGACGTAAAGAACAACTGAAGCGTGTTTTACAGAAAAGCTGGCCATACCATGGCTCCTGATCATTTTTTAAATCTTCAGTTTACAGCATGAGTCGTTTATAGATGCTGTTGTTTCTCTCTCAATTCAATAATTTGTGTCTTCTCCGCTGCTGTTTATCAGACACTAGACGAACCTAGCTTGGACACCTCTGAACATGAGACACAAAAACATGCGGAGGGGCTGACAGATAGAAAACTGATTCTTTACAAGTGAGGTCAGAGGACTGTATCCAAACCGTCTGGCAGAGTACACTAATATCCCCATGCTGAGCAGTGTGGTGCTATTGAGCGCGACCATGCGGATCGGTCTCACTCCACTACACACAATGAGCCAAACCCGTGGAATTGATGGGCAATGGGAGGGAAAGAGGAGAAAGGAGGAGGAGAGCGAATGATGTGCTGCACTTGGTTATGCACATTATTCCATCACATAAACATCACAAGTTTCTGAAATAGAAGGGGCGATAGATTTGGCAATGCTGACCAGGGTGGGAAATGTGAAGTGTAGCTGTCAAACAGAAGGAAAATACCTTTACCTGCTGTCAGCTGGAGCTTGTTCTACCTGCTTGAACTCATTCTAAAAACAGCCCATTGCTTTACTACAGTCCTTATGTCAAAGCTTGGCTCTCTCTCTGGCCACATAAGCCTCCTACAGTATTCTTTTTCAAAATGTATTGTCTGCCAGCTCTTCTCATTTTGAAAACCATAAAGGTCTATATTATATAATTAGCCTCTGGTGAAATTTGATAGACTGTTGGATTAAAATGGCTGCAAGTGTCTGGAAGGAGAAAATAGCAATAGCAGGAGTAGGAAGTCAGTGTACCCAGTCATGATGCGATGTTCTCTTTCTTGCCACGTTATCTAGTCAGCCTGACTTACATGCAGTAAAAATGCAGCTTTCATTAGTTCACCGAGCAAAGATTATGGCTCAATGCAGAGCTATGAATTATGCATGGGCAATGCACTGTGGTACTGTGTGCACCCCTTCCCTGCCTCCCCCCAAAATTTCCCTGTTCATCTTAACATGAGAAACACACCCACAAGTTATTGCCCAAACATACGCATGCTGAATGCATAAGTATACAAATTAGCAAAAGACAAACATACACAAACGCACACGTTTTAGCCCTAAGAATCGCAGTCAAACCTGCGCTTTCTGACTATTTGGACTGTAGTGGGATGTTAAGGTTACTGTCGCAGTTTTTTTAGTTTGCTGGTTTATAGTTTCGTTAGTATAGTTTTATAGACAATCTCTCATCAGTTGATATATTTGTTGAACTTACTGTATTAAAGGGGTTAAAACATGTGGGTCATACCAGGCCTGAAGACTCAGGTGAAATGTTTTGGATCAAGAGAAATCATTGCATACTGAAAACCATTTCATACATGTCAATAAAAGAACATACATCATTACATAGTATGAACGAATAGAATGAATATTCTTAACATGCACACAAATACAACACCATAGCCCCCTGTTATCTCAGTATCTCACTAACTCAAGTGTGTCTTTTTATAGGTGAATGGCTCATTGGTTAGAAGGAATCTGACATAACCACTTCCTGTTCTGCCTTCTTTCACAAGCTCAAAAATAACAAGCTCTTACATACTGAAACTGTAAACATGTAACTGTAATGTTTGATGTTTTACTACATTAATAAGCATGATATGTGAATGCCAATTAACAGTCCTTTCACTCGTAGTCTACAAATATTAGCATTACGTCTGTATGAACATTTGCTTTACGTTGGCTGTGCTGTTGCACAGGTATTTATAGTAACGTTGATATTACTTTTATGAAACACAACATTGCGCCTTAACATTTTACAAGTAGCTGAAATCATTTGGATTTCAGTAGATAGCAGGGGGGACATGTGACCAATGTTTTCAGCAAGATAGTGTCACATAGTGATGCTGTGTCAAGTTCTTTGATGTCTCATATGGAAACTAAAGATATCCACTTTGTGCCAATATGAGATGCCCAACAATGTCAGTTAACAATAAAAATAACCCAGGTGTATCAATATTTTAGGTCTAAAGCAGAGCCAAACGTCTGTGTAGGGACGAGGATGGGCCAACAAGTAGCAGTGCTTTTGATTAGTCCATTTTTGATTGGTTAATCTCACAGAACTAACCCTAACCTGGTTGTCTTTGTGCCTAAACTGAAACATCTGATACCAAGACCCTAATGTTTCCATGACTGTAAATACGCATGCATGATGTCATGATGACCAGCCTGGCACATAGTTGTATTTTTGTTCGTTGTGTGTGTTCTATTTTCTTTTTTTTTGGCATAGGAGGCAGCACTGTGAGGAAATAGCTTTTCTGTGGCTTCTGTTCTTTTTTTAATTACAGCCATCAATAAATGCTCGTAAAATTTAAATCAAGAGTCAGTGTCAACCCTGACCAGGGTAAAATCAGTTTAAAATTAGATGTGCATGTCCTTTAAATTAGACAAGAAAATCTGATTGATCATGCCTTTAAATGAGTGAGCTCTTTCATTTAAGATGTCTGTTATCTTTAAATCCATAATTCACAAAGGTGAATATATAGCTATAAGACCATATGAACTTTCAATAGGTGTATAGGACTATCATCATGTATGGATAGAAAGACGAGTGACCAGTCATGGTGAAATCCTACATTAAGCAGAAAATTACTGCACCTGAATAGTTAAGTACATACTGTATGCACTTTTCAATAAATAGAGCTAACCAAAACTGCAGTTACTGTATGTATTCACCTGTTGCCTGACCCTACACTGCTGCTCAAATAATAGAAAAAAAAGAAAAAAGAGAATTAACCTCATGAGCATGTGACAGTGTGACAATATGTTTAAATGGCAGTGGATCCCATGGCTACTTGATACTCTAAATTAAATGGTCATATGTCATGATCTGATTTTCATGTAAATAACAGGTATACACACTTTTCAACTAATAACACACAATTACAGTCTAATCTTCAATGTTTTGTTCAACACAACCATTAACATTCACAATGTTTGTGGAAATGAAATTACCTCTTAAATTACTGGTTGTGGATCATTCTTCCTCACTGAGCTACTGTACTTCAGCCATATTATTAGCATGTCTGGTGTGAACAGCTTCCTGAGCTCATTCCATGTCTCTGTTGTGTTAAAGTCTAGTCTGTCACTGCACTGGCCACTTTGATACAGAAAACTTTTTCAGCTCATGACTCTCCCAGCACTGTACATCACTGGAGGGATGATGTTTTCATGTTTCTATGCAGTGTCCTTTTCTAAACCACACGTAGTTCTGCATTCTCAAAAAAAAAAAGCTCCATCTGTCATCATAGCAGCTTCCCGGTGTCATTGTAGAATGTTAAGATGCTCTTTGCAATGAACACCATTCTCTAACTATGCACCATGATTTGCATTGTGTGGAGATTTCAACCAACTCTAGTGATATTTTTAAGCCTTTAGCTGTTACTCTGGGGTTTTTATTTCTACTTAATCAAAGTCATCTTAGCTTCTACAGAGAGGAGCCAGAGAATTAAGTCATCTCCCGTGGGTTGATGAATGTCTAAACTAAGACTATATCAGAGCTTTTTTCCAGCTTTGTGCAAACCACCGATTCTTGATCTGAAGTCTCCTGAGATCTCTTCTTTACAAAGTGTAGTTCACATCAAACTCAAAATGTTTAAGCGTTGCTCTAATCCACATCTCCAATCTAGTTTCACTGATTAGCATCCAGGTTAGCTTTTGTTGGTGTTATTGACCTAGAGGTTCACATACTTTATCCAGCCTACACCAAGAATTGCTTAACTCCAAAGGGTAACAAACGACAGAAGGGTCGGTCAAGCCGAGGCAGGTGGCCGCCCATCTTCTGCCTGATTCTGCTCGAGGCTTCTTCTGTTAAAGGGAGTTTTTCCTCTATGCAGTTGCCTAGTGCTTGCTCAAGGGAGATATGTTGGGGTTTTTTTTCTCTATATAACTATGTAAGGTCTCAACCTTAATATGTGAAGTGTCTTGACTCTTTTGTGATTTGGCACTATACATATAAAATTGAATTTAATTGAAAGAGTCAAAGTTAAATAACTAAAAGAAACATAAATATTAGAATTAAATGAGTCATCTCTAATACTGTGCATTATGATTAAGATGGCAGATATACGTGTTTATGGGTTTATTTATAAAGAGCTGAGGGCTTCTTTGTCTTTACCTGGAACCCAGTATTGTTGCACAGCACCGAAGAGCTGCATGAAAAAAGAGGAAATGTGAAAATTGCTCCAAATTTACACAAAGTAGCAGCTTTAAAGAAAGCTATCATTTTAGAATTGCACCCTCTATTACCTCGCTCTCGACTCTTCCTGTGCAAACATTGTTTATGTAAGCCAGCGTGGTTCTGAATGTTAAGTGCTTCCTTTAATCAGTCTCTTCGTAAACCATCAGCAAGTTGTTTACCCTGACTTTTAAGCCTTTGATACTAAATCAAAAGCTGGTTATGTTTTTTTTTCCATTGTAACTCCCACAGAGTGCTTGCTCTTTGTCCGTCAGTCATGTCATCGTTAACTAACAACCCAGAGCATATAGACCTTCCTCTCTTGCTGTAACTAAAAAAAACTCATATTAGTCTGCCTAGATAACCCACAGGCTTCAGGCTGCTGAGAATTATGCTGCCACTGTTGCTTTCCTATCACATATCAGCCTGATCTTCAGAAAGCACTGACAGCTTCCTTCAAATTTATTACTCGGTCTGTTTACATTGCAGTTTTCTCTTTTTCAGCAAATATAACTGTGTTTTATGTCTACAGTTATGAGGTGGTGATAAAGATAAAGTGAAGGGAAGTCAGGAGGATTGGCGAAACAGCAACATTACCTCAAGGTTTATCCCTCCCCCTGTTTTCTTTGTTGCTTCCTGTTGAATCATAGGCTTTTGGCAGGCAGGCTGGTGGTGATTTAAGCCCACAATCAATTCATTTTAATCACAATGGACAGTGTAGGGAGCGGTGTGCTAATTGATTGGCAGGTATTTGCATATACAGTATGCAACAAAATGTCACGACCGGCCTTGGTGGTGACCTGTGTGGGCTGTTGGCAAAACAAACTGATGAGGGTAATTTATCATGCGGCTCGTGCTCTGCTGAGCAGGGGCAGCCGCACCCGCTATTGTTAGCGTCGTCAGTCACCTGTCACACCGCGGTGGGCATGAGGGGAGGAAAGACAAGAGAAGTCGACAGGAGAGGAGGAGGGCCAGAGCTGAGGATGGACACGTAAAGACAGAGAGGAGACAGATGTGTGGAGCAGATGTGGATGATAGTGTCGATGAAATGTCAGGCATTCACCCTTGCATACTGTAGGTATTCCATGATAGCCAAAATATTGTGTTTGTGGCTAGTTGAATCTGATGCTATATGATTGCATCTCCCATGATTCTCGGTGACACTCGAATTGATTGTGGTTTAAATCAACACCATCCTGCCTGCCAAAAGACTGTGATTCAACAGGAGGCAACACAGGAAACAGTGGGAAAGGCTAAACCTTGAGGTAACACTTCAGAGTAATTTAGAATCAGCTACGCCCCATCGGCCACCAGCTGGGGACAGTGACCTCTGGGGTGCCATGTAGCTCAGTTGGTAGAGCAGTCTTCTGTCAACCCAGGGGTTAGTGTCTGATTCCCAGTTCCTCCTGGCTACATGCTGAGGTGTCCTTGGACAAGACACCGGAACCCCATAGTAGCGCTATCATCTATGTGCAGCTGTCCAAGCAACAATTTCCCTCACTTGTAAGTCGCTTTGTATAAAAGTGTGTACTAAATGTAAATGTATTAAAAAAACAACAACATTGATTTCAAACCACAAATATAGTCAAACTAGTTAATGAAACCCCAAATACCTTTTCATAATTATGGAGTGCTGGGTAGGGCATTTCAAATCTCATGCTACTTCCAGTTTAAGTTATTTGTTCCCAATAGCTGCCATCCAAGTTAAAAGATAAATGCATGTTTTTTTCCATCACTATATTGACATGTATGAATGTTCTGAACAGATGCACTAATCTTGGATTCTAATGTTTTGTTGTGGGACAGTCTTGAATAAATTGATAATCAATTAAACCTGGAAGTTGAGTCATGGGAACTAGACTTCTTCTTTTAGGTTGAAATGTTTCACAACTCATCCAAGTAGCTGGGTGAGTAGATGTAATGGTCACCTCATATCCCATTACAATGGGTCGTTAACTGTGGCATTCACAGAGAGATGTGAATTGGGTCTGATTTTGCTGGGAATAGATAAAAGTGCAAGATGATAAACAGGAGACAGATTATGTCTAAGGCCTCCACCTCTGTTGAGAGATGGGGTATTTATTTGCTCATGCAAAGCTTCACAGACCCCGCTCTCAAACCGCTTGTCTTCTCTGTCCAAAATGTGTACATCATTGTCCTTAAATGAGTATCCTTTAGATGAAGGTACATAGCTGATTCTGGTCCTGAGGCGTTGCTCCTTCTGTGCTGGTCCATTCTCCTGTGTAACCGTGGTTTAGTCTCTCCAGTGTACAGCTCTAAGCACTCTTTGCTGCATTGGACTGTGTACACTATATCGCTCATCTTGCGTTTTGGTGGCTTGCTGAAGGCTCACTTGGGGTATCCGCAGGCCTTGAGAGCCATCTTTAAATTACCATCTTTCTTTTTTCTTGGTTTCTGTGGAGGTGGGGATGTTTTCCATTCCACGATTCAGACTTCTCACAACTCTTAGTTTATGTTGCAGTGGGTGGTCGGAGTCAAAAGCAGGTACTGGTCAGTGTGGGTGGGTTTCCTGTAAATTTCTATTTGTAATCTGCCATCTGTCCCTATGATAACTGCACAGTCCAGGAAAGCCAACCAGTTATCTTTGGTGTGTTCATGTTCAGGTGAACTTGATGCTGTTGTCCACTGTGTCCATGTGGTCTGTCATGGCCTGTTCCACTTGGATCTTGATCTGCACCCAGGTATTGTCAACAGTGGGTTGGTGTCACAAGTTGACTGCTGTCTTCTCCACTTTTTCCATGTATATGTTGGCAACAATGGGTGACACAGGAAAACCAATGGCATAGCTATGTCTCTGTCTGTAGTCTGTAATCGCCTCTATAAGTAAAGTAGGTGGCATTCAGGCTTGAATCTGGTCCGGATTGAGGCTGCTTCTAGTGATGAGTGACATCATAGGATATTGTGGTTTAATCAGTATCCAGTTTCAGTTCTTTGTCCTTGGAAGCAAACTCCTCTGAGTTGTGGATGTGGTGTTCTGTGTGTCTGAGTTAGTGCTGCTAACAATCGGTCTGATGGGGGCTCTTTTCTTGTGTGTCTTTGGAAGTCGAAAAAGCAAGATGTAGCATCTTCAGGATATAAATGGTGGTAAGTCCCCCTACCAATAGTGTTTTAAGCAGTCTTATCACATTCTTTTTGTAATTACTGGTGGGGTCCCTGTTCAGTTTCTCATAGTAATAATCTGCAGTGTTTAGACCAACTTTTCTTTGTCTTCAGGCAGTGTGGTGATAGTTTTATCCTTGCTGACGGCTGCCAGAGCACTTCTCTCCTGCCTGGTGAGGCTGTATTGTCAAGGTTGTGATTCAGATTAGGACCTCCTCTTTTTGGGGATCTGTGTGCAGTTTGTCTTGGTGAACACCAGAGTGCTATTACTGTGTTCACACCAGTCCAAACTAAGCATACTATGAGGTAAAACATATTTAAGTTTGATTTAACCAGTGTAAAGCCTGTAGGTCTGAAACCACTCTGAGAGCTTGATTTGATGCAACTCTCCATTAGAATACAACATGGAAGAAGTGCCCCAAAACTTATCATATAGATGCTAGACTGATGATGTGATCATAAGATGAATAAAAAAAAATGTGTTCCCCTGTTCTACACTATAGTCTTTCTTGCAATGCATTTGTTAGAATAAATTGCTGGATAGTGTAGTTCAAAATGTAAACCGACATTGATAGCATTAAGGCTTGATTCCCTTCAGCATCACTCCCCAGCAGGCACTGAATATTTATTTGCGCTATTGTTCTGATGGAATGAGAAAATTCTATCCTTTAGATTTTTATAATATCTACAGGTATGTGAGTGTGAATCAGTCAAGTGTTGTGTCTGTGGTGGAATAAGCACACAGCTGACTTTGTGTGGCTGCATCTCTCAAAGTTAGAACCGAATGCAGTCTGCAGAAACCCTCCAGTGTGCGGTTTCTGCTTATAAGGTAAACCATTGGATCACCATCACCATAATTATGCCCAAGTACAAGTCCCCATGTCCAGCCTGAGCAGAAATATAGTTAGGAGGCTAAAGGGAGCCAGTGCAACTCATTAATAGTGTGCCAGTCTCACAGTGATAACATTGCATCCTATTCCTGAGAGAGGTTTTATTTTTTGACCAATTAGCTGCGTGAACAACCTATTGGCCATGAAGTGATCTCTGCAGGGACTTTTATCAGACCATGCTCTATTAAATCAGCTCTCCGGCTGAGCAGTTATGTACCATCACAGTGCTTAGAATGGCTTGCTCTGATTGGTGTCTTTGCCAAATGCCAAGTAATAATGGTTGTTATTGTACATCTCATTGCTGTTGTTTCCTTATGGATGCATTCAATTCTTTGTGTGTGTGTGCATGCATATGTACTTTCAAATAGAAACAATATAGCTCTATAATGGGTTTTTTTTCTTTTTTTTGGTAAATGAGAGAATTCTTATCACAATGTAAGTGGAAGCTGCTCTGAATTTGAAATGCAGTATTAGGGTATTCACAGGATGTCTTCAGGTGGGTCAAAAGGCCTGGCAATAGGTGCTGTATAATTTAGGCATGTGGGAAGTAATTGTAATGACTTTGTAAACTTTGCATTAATGACACTTCTGAATGACTCCAGGTTTCTGAATTATTTTGTGAAGCATAAAAACTCAACAACTCATCTGGCTATTTTAGTTGTGTGTCGTCATTTGCATCATTCGTGGCTGTTCAGAATGAAAACAACCCTGCATTTAATAAAAACATTTTGAATAAAGTTCAGGAAAGCCAAGTTGAGTAAAACATTAATGATTTACTCAACTGCAAAAAAGACTGCGTAAAATTAAAACACATTGAATGTAAAAATACTAGAATGAGCTCATAAAAAACCTGCTACTTTAACTGTACTTTTTGGTCTTCTGTGACATTCTGAATTAGCTCCTTCATAATCCAAAACCAACACACACAAAAAAAAGAAATGTTAAAGACAGCAAGCGTTCTGAAGGAGCTGTCAAGTCATGAGAAATTCACAAATCACTTTAAGGAAAAAACAATATTCATGTAAGACATCGCTAAATCTCATCTTGGAGAAGTGACTTGTAGGCAAATTACATATACAGTGTACAAAGTCAGAGGTTCCAAGAAGTGTGGCCACCAGGCAGCGTCTTCACCTCCTCCTCCTCCTCTCAACCTTTCAAATTGCTTTGCACTTTGACCAGACAATGTATTATTTCATCTGCTGTATCTGTCCATAGGCGACCCCCACCCTATGCATGCAACATTCTGTCCACTGCTGTCTTGGCCTGTATTTGTAACTCCACTCTGGGGCGTCCTCAGCTAAGGCCATTTTTCCTCGTACCTCCTTTACTCCTGCTGCTGTTACCCTGACTGTGCGCTCCCGGGCTCGGCTTCCCAGGAAAGAATATCATAGTACGGAACATGGGGATCTTTCCTGGGGCCTGTGTCTGGAGATTAGTGATAAACTGCTCTGTCAAGGAATGCTATTTGGATTTCCCCAACCTTGTCATGCCCCAAAGGACACTGGGATACAAATCCAAATATCTGGATTGCACACATTTTTTACATTTGCTGGCTCTACACATCAAGCTGGAAACAGTGAGTATGCACAATAGCTATTGATTTGTTACCATTAACTTTAGCCTGTAGTTCTGTAGTTTGCATTGTGTATAAGGTTGGTCTTATAATGCTGGGGAGTTCAAAACTATCGGAAAAGATCATAATTTGCCTCCTTTTCCTTGTCGTTTGGTGTTTAAAACCTGTTTTAATGCAGTTTCATTTCCACAGACGACACTTACAAAAACTGACTCAAACACCACTCAGCGTTTATGAACTCAGCTCTATGACGTGACGGCGCATAGTGTGGTGTCACGACACACCTGGTGGAGTACGGAGCAGCGTTCATGAAAGAGAGAAACAGAGTGACATTTAAGTTGCGTTTATAAATGTTGTCTGGCGAAATTAAACTTGATTAAAACAGACATTAAACAACAAATGGCACGAAAAATGAGGCGAATAGTGATCTCTTTGGCTTCCGATACTAAACTGCTCTCATTGTTGTGCTGGCAGTGTGAAGGCACACTGATCCCTCTGAGCAGGATGATAAAAATCTGTCACAGTCCCCTGCATGGAGAAGCCCATTGTTTTGGGGATTAATGAGGATTAAGGACGGATGCTGGCGATTCAAGGGGCTTGGGCAGTGTGACCCTTTCACTAATCATTATGAGACAGATACAGAGCACTCAAACTCTTAAAACCAAAGATCGCATTGGATTATCAATTATTCATGGCTGGCAGGAGCAGAGTGAGTGTAAAAGAGAGGGAGAGAGTATGAGAATGTGACAATGATTAAAAAGGTACCTGAGTGAAGTGCACTGAGCGTCCAGGAAAGTCTTGCATAAAATTTATGAATGACTCATAAATGGGGCTCTTAGTTGGCTCATATTAGCACCGGATGTGTCATCATTTTAAGCTCTTAATCTGATCAACATGCTGAATTATAAAACAAAAATGCTCAAACCCTGTGGAAAAAAGTCAGCATGCTTTCTTGTCCTGCTGTAACCTGTGCTGAATAGTCTTTTTGGATTAGGTGAGTAAGGTTACTGATTGAGTGTACTGATCTGAAACTGACTGGAGTCCTCAGTGGCAGCATCATGGCTGACCAAGACAGCAGTGACATAACTCTGCACTTCCCCTGGAGTCTAACACTGGAGCATATTCGTGCTTATTGTTTTGGTTTTATGGCCCACCACTTTGATGTTTTGGTTTTCTCATACAGCTCCCACCAATCTCTTTTCCAGCCACCAGTCAGTTGTTTTCAGTATAAAAGCTTGACACATCAAATGCCAACAAAGTTAGTGACTATAGCTGTTGAATACAATGGACCATTTAGCAGCTGAAACCAGATATTTTCCTCAGTTTGAAGCCAAAACCTGGTGGAAGCCAAAATATGATTTAACTCTGGCTGAGAAACAAATTTCAGTAAAAAGTTTGTTTCCAGCCAGAAATACAACTCAGTGTTGCTCCTTGGTCACCTTATGATGCACCAGCCACTAATCTTTTATATGATGCTGTCGTAGCTGCAGTAGTGAATGTCTTTCTGATAGTACTTGTTTGTTCCTTTTGACTTGAGTAGTAATTGTATACATATATGTGAATTCCTTATTTCTAAATCTGATCTGAAAATCAGTATAGCTGCCATTTTTAAAAGTACAGAAAATGCTGTTGGAAAAAAGACTAATGACATTACACTGACTTAATGTTGTATTTGCATTTAGCAGTTCTAACATTTACTAATTTAACAGCCCAAACACAGACTGACAGATTATCGTCATCCGTAAAAGTAAAGAAAAAAAAAAATCCCTGTGTACAACATTAGTATCATACTGATGTATTAATCCTCGTTTCTTTCATTAATACATTCTCATACCGTGTCTGTTTTAGGCAAAGCAGCACTTTTAGCCTGCTTTTCGTTTAGCATAGCCTTTCTTTTCAAAGCTAAACAATGAAATCATTCTTATTTTTGGATTATCATTTAAGATTTAATCTACTGTATTATTAATGTTCCCCTTTTTCATTTGAAAAGACATTACAAACAAAAGAATACACAAGCAAGCCCAGGAGAGCTGTCATAGGTGAACTGGGTTGGGGATTCAGTACTGTGTTTTTCTGGTAGAGTCAAAAAGGGATCACAGAAAAAAAGAAACATAAGATCTGTTTCATTCAAATAGGCTGTTAAATGTTTTTCTTATGTTATTCTTCGTCATTTGATGTCAATAACAGATCTGGTATAGCTAGATATACAGTAAATACACAGGAAGTCAAGTGTTTCCAGGATTAAATGTTTTTCAGTCATAGTTAGTTAGAATTTGGATTTAACATTTTATTTTCAGCCTATAGTGCTATGAAAATGTATTTGCCCCTCCCTGATTTAATTTATTTTTTTCTATATTGTCACATTTAAATGATTCACGTCATCAAGCAAATTTTTGTATTACACAAAGATAACTAGAGAAAATACAAAATGCAGTTTTTGAAATGATGATTTCATTTATGAAGGAACAAAAAGTGTCCAAACTTGCCTGACCCTATATAAAAAAAGTAGCTGACCCCTAAACCTAATAATTGGTCGTGTCACCCTTTTCGGGTTAACTGCAATTAGGTGCGTTAACTGACAATGAGTCTTTCACATCACTGTGGAGGAATTATGTGCCTCTCAAACCTGCCTGGCCATATGTGGAAAAAGTAAGTTTGCAACTGGCTGAGGATGAGTCAGTAGAGTGGCTATCCTGCAGGGTTGGTGACCCAATTCCTGGCAACATGTCAGTCTCTCTAAACAACATCAGGTAGTAGTACCTTGAACAGAAGCAACAAAAATTTCCCCCCTGGGATCAAGTATTAATAATCAAATACTCTAGTTTTATCATATATACATGTTCAGTTTAGGGTGGTGTACTGGTGTCACCTCACATCTAGAAAGACCTGGGTTCAACTCCATGTGTCAGAGTTTGCTTGTTCGCCTGTGTTTTTTCCTCCAATCCAAAGAAATGCAGTTAGGTAGTTAGATTACCTGGCAACTCTAAATTGTCCATAGATGTAAATGTGAGTGTGAATGTCTCAACAGTTATACTCTGAATGGTCATATAGTAAGATTTTTGTCTGGTCTTGTTTTCCTGAACAATTTTGGCAGCAAAGGCATGATAATTACATAATGGGTGTGCCAGTGCTAAAAGTCCCTTCGATAAGGCAAATTAAAACCAAGATGCAAAACGAAATGTTAAAAAAAGTTCCTTTACACTTTTATTGTACCTATTTTATTGATCTTCAACTGCAAAATAAAACCACACATTATTACAAGAACGCATTACTGGAATTGAAATCAGCTGAATTTATGGTGCTGTAAATATTTGTGTCTTGTCACTTTACGCCTCCTGGTTTGCCAGAGTTATTTTCTCTCCATTTGCGGAGCCATTTTCATTATGTGTCACTGAGACTGACAAGGTAAGAGACGAGTAATGTGACTGACTGAAGAGATAATGATTAAACACAGCGTGTTTATGTTCCACTACACCAACCCTTTTGAGTGTTGTGTGCTTGGACATATATAATAGCTTCTTGGATGTGGTCATTGCTCAGGTTGTCGCATTTTAAAATAGAACCTACTGTTTTTAAGTTCAGACTCTGTAGATGCACCTTCACCTCTAGTTCGAGGGCGCTGAGTCCTTCAGAAAGTCTCAGGGCTTCGTGGCACCAGCAGCATTTCTGCTGTGAATTGTGTTGGTGAGGTCACGTCCTCCTTTCAGCCTCCTCGTCTCTCTGTCGCCCGTCGTCCTCCCTAAGAGAATACCCCCTCCTACCTCAGTGAAGCTGTTAGTGTGCTAATCACTTTAGCCCCACTCCATTATCAAGGTGCAGTGTGCCTAGGGTAAGTGCAGTCCCTCACTTCACACATGGTCTTTTGGGGACAGTTGGAAGAAGTTGATGAAGGCTAAGGGATGTATGGCAGAATCATCCATACTGAGCATAGAAACAGCAGGAATGTAGAATAAAATGTTATTAAAAATAATAATTTTAGCTTCATCTCAGTGGTACAGTAACAGATTGATTTGTAGACCACTGTAAAGGTTCACAATTTTTTAAGACATGGAAGACACTGGAAGAAAGGGTGGCGGCCAACTACACATATGCAGAGAGGCGTGAGAAACCAAACTAACTAGAACCAATGTAATATAGTTATTAATCTATCCTTTATGTTTACACTTACATGTAATACAAAACACTTTGAAAGTGATATAATTTTGATACTTTCCCCTCTTTTCTAGAGAAGCTGCATGGATTTTACACCATTTTAACGGTATAAATACCAATATGAAATAGTTTTTCTGTTTTTTAATAATTGCAATACATTTTGTTTGTCATATATTTCACATTTGAAAGTTTGTCATATAAATGATTAATTTAATATTGTTGCAAACCATTGTTTTCTTAGTGTATCTGTGCTTTTGTACTTACAGTAAAAAAAGTAAAAAACTACCCATTGTGTACTTAGACAAGTACTTGAGTATATACTTCTTACCACCTCTGTAACTGGCTTCATAATAGTTTAACATACATTTCTGTGGTTTCCTGTAATGCTGCCAGTCTCAAGCAGAGCGGAATATGATGATCATTATGATAATAATGATATCGGATCTTTATGTTGTTATGTTGTCATCTGAAAATACTAACCCCCATGGCTTTCTCATATCACTTGAATCTGAAAAGCATATGCAACACTGTATAGTTAACTGTAAATGTCCAGAGGATGCAGAGCTCATGCTTTCACACACACAACGTCACTACAACTTCATATAGAATTACTGAGATTATACAGGCATGATACGCATATGAGGCTGATGGTCTAATCTTTTTCATAAACCATTACAAAGACAAACTGCACACAGTCATTTCAGTGCAGTGACACATGACTTCTGTGATCTAGTGGAAACGATGAGATGATGCGAGGGCATGCTTTGGAAGTAATTATGGTGGTTTGAAAGCTGAAATAGCTCCTGACCCCATTATGGCTTCATATTTCTTAACAAACTTTCATCCTTTTGAAACAGTGTGGAATGACAAAGTGATTTTCAATGCTTTGGCCTTGCTTGCAAGGACTATTGACAGTAGTAGAAGCTTGAATTTGCATTTCTACTGCCATGTTGTGTGACAGTCTGTTGTATTTTTTCACTTTAAAAGAACATCCCACTAGTATTTGCACTTCTGCATTGTTTCTGCAGTCACAATGGACATTTTAGTCAAAAGATTTTCTTTTTATTGAATGGATTTTTTAATGTCAAAACATGGGTCACACATTACGCAGCACGCAAGTACAACAGCAGATGTACGTGAAAGTTTCACTGGTACAATCTAGTTGTAGTAGTGTTGAGAAGTGGCATTCGCAGGTTCAAACCTCTTCGTAGTCTTCAGCCTCAACTGACTCAGACTTGAGTGACATCACTGGTAGCAGACACAAATTCCTCATCTATGACGTGGTGTTTTTCCATAATTGGGTGGAGTGTCTACAGCAGGGTTCCTATACTGTATTCAGCAAGATACAGGGCAAAAGGTGTGGCCCAAGGTTTAAATGTACGTTTTTAGGTCCGTGCTCTGTGTCAAAGTAGTTGATGGCAGGATGGGGCAGCAAATCTGTGCTTTATCTGTTCACGTTCAGATTTTTTTCCTCTTTTGGGACACTGGGCTGTGGCTGTTCTTTGTTAACACCATCAAACTCACAGGGCCTTTTTTGTCCATGACCTTTAATTTTTCCAAAAGTTTAAGTGTTGAGCTCTCATGTATCTTAAAACCTAATCATTAACTGTACCTGTAGTCCACCACTGAGGTGACATTGCCCCATCTCTTTTTTTCTTAGTTTAACTGGATATAAATCAGCTTCATCCTGATAGTACCAGGGAGCCTGGACAGAAGAACTTTTTTAGTGTTTTGGGGATGTATCATACGAACAGTACGTACAGGATGGAGTGCTTCTGTGGATTCATCTTGCCATGATCGATATGTTATTAAAAAAAGGGGAATATACCTTTGTGTAGTCTGTTGTTTTACCTTAAAAAAACAAAATAAATGCCAAAAGAAAAATGCTATATTTGCCAAAAGTTATAAAGGCTTAACAGACAAAAAATACATACTCATACATAAAGCTTATGAAATGACACTCTATGAAAAAACATACTTAAAAACACAAATGTGATATAAAGTTTAAAGATCTTATTTTTCTAGTAGATATTAAATACAGTACAATATTAGTCATACAAGACAATGTTTTCTTTTACCAGTATCTGCATGTTCATTTGTATAATATGTCTCCTAATTTGTGTATGTGTATTTGTGTCTGCATTGCTTATGTCAGCCGTGGTTGAAATATAATATATATAATAATGTAAAGTTAGCTCTACAAGTTGTTTTTTTATTGTCATTACATGTCAAGTGGCAGTTTTGGATTGTTTGCTCTGAGAACAAATTGTATAAGCAGAATTAATCAGAACACCTTGTCACACTTTAAATACATCATTGCAATTACCAAACATGCGTCACGGCCCACTGTACTTTACAGTGTGTTTAACACGTGCAGATTTAAGATACAGCTTAAATATAACACATTTCCATTTTTGGCAGGCAGACAACATACATACTGATTCATAGCAAATATCGTTTAAATAATCTGATGGTTGATTTGTTTCCAAATGTTAGTTGTTTTCACGGCAGCTCTTTAGCCGTCATTTAGCAGTTGTAGCAGCACTAATAGAAATCTAAATAAAAAGCAGCCAGAGCCTTAGAGGGTGACTTTGCGCTAAAATTAAGCACAGGTGTATATCTTTACACTTATTCACATTAAAATATGTGCCTGACATTGCCATTGGCTCTATGTACAGGCTAATTGGTTTTATTTTGTCTTTATATTGTTTTGTTTTTCCAATATTATTTTCTCTCCTTAGTAATTATTCAATGAGTTAAAATGTCAGTCCAGCAATAGATTTTCTGCTACCTTTTAAAATTCATGATTATTGAATTTCTATTTTACAGCAGTATATATTACAGTGACAATTCATTACCAGTGAAAAACCAAGTGAGAAGCCAGACTCATCCCAAATGTAATAATGTGTATATTGAAAATCTAGAAGAGGCCAGAGGTATGTTTAAAGTGATGATAAACCCAGAGCCAGTCACACTGACAAATCTAGTTTTGAACTAATGAAAATATTCAAACTTGATTACATCACTGACTTTGAGTAATATAGCTTATACTGTGCTGGTTGCACTTTTGCAGTGATCAGTAATACAACCCAAGTATTACATGAGGATATAGAACAAATCTATTCTCCTGACACGAACAGTGGGCACCATGACTTTATTTATGGCAGAGACACACTACAGTGTAATGTTTTAAATACCAGCAACAACTGAATGACTTTAATAACCAAATAAAAATCACACTGTTATGTTGAGTTATGTTGAAGGACAGGGCTCATGCACCTTCACCATTATGCCTGGGCTCCATGTCATCAATCCTGCCCAAAGCACTAAATCCTGGCCAGGATCTGTGAACCCCTATTGATATTGGATTTCAGGACAGCTATGAAACCCTCACTCAAAGCTTTAAAACATCATCTTTGTCTTAATCCACTGATCGATAGGTCTGACAGGTTGAAATAACACAATAAAGCAGATTTAGTGGTTGAGCAATGTGGGAACATTTCATACTTCAGATTAAAGACCGATGCTCAGAAAGGAGTAAAACACTCTGTATATATGTGCCGAATCTCTCTGTGACAGAAAACATCCTGAAATAGTCTGCAGCTTCAAATGTCCACCCACTTATATAATACTTACTTTCACAAAATGATTCATAAAATAATTACCATAAATATGAATAATGTGGTAAAACAGTATTTTTCTGAGGTAAATGTATATGGTAAAAATAACACATATTATAAAATATTGAAAAAAAAACAAAACATTTTTTTACATACATTTGTGTAGGTATCTGTGAAGAAGTGAGCTATTTAAAATTAGAAACAAGGAGTAATAATATAAAGGGATTGCCTCTTTTATGAGCAAGGTTACAGTAAGAGTCCTAAGGTCACACCTGAGTGGCACTTCAGCTGATCAGAGGGAAAAAGTGGTCCAACCCAGGGTCATTTGAGCTGCCCAAGTACCCATCTGCTGTAACATTCAAAAATGAGGCATGGAAGCGTTCCACATGCACAGACAGACATAGTCTAATAATGGCAGTGATGCACAGAGAGTGCAAAAAGCAGCGTTGTCATCCTCCTGCATGTGCACTCCACTGCTGTAAACACCAGTGATCAGTTTTCTGAAACAAAACAATTGTTTATTTTTTTCTTTGTTCACATGAATTGTGATTGGCGTCTCACATTGCAACCCTGGTCCCCTAAGTCCAATCAGTCTCAGCCTGGCATAACTACACATAATAGTGTATTGTTTGTCTAAAGAAGTGAGGAAACTGGTTTTTAAAAGGGCTCATCTCTTGTTAGCATGCTAACTCACTAAATCAATAATGTAATGGCACACTAACAGTCACTAATTTGTGCAAAACATGGGGATGTTATTATTTTTTGATATTTGTTACAGACATTTCATTTAAGAATATCTGATTATGGCACTTCAAAAAATACTATTTGTACCAAAGAGTTTTCATAGTATACTTCTTCAAGCAAAGTGGATTGGGCTGCAGCCCTACATGAAAATCAAAGGACTGTCGGCACTAAGACTAATATTCTGCCTTAATCCCAGAAACAGTATACTGGAGCGTCACACTTGACAAAACCAACTCCTCAGTGAGAGAAAACCAAGACATTATCTAAAGAGGTAGTCCGCTGTTTTTAGTAAGAAGCCGTCTGTCATCTATGTGTACTTGATCAATTCAACATATACATTCCAGGCAACATTATCTTGACATATAATCTCCCATAGATGTAACTGCCGCTCAAGAAGACAGATTGAGACCGGAACCCAAGATGTTTTATTTCTTATAAATCACACTGCATGACAAGCTGCCACCACTGATAAAAGCCCATTTAAATGTATAGAAAGGCACCATGTTAAAATGTGTCTCCAGGAGGTTAGGGAACCTGCTCTGTCAGGAGAGTTCCCCCAGGGGCGGTAAGAAGCTGAACCACTGAGTTGCTCACCCCATGAAGCTTATTGTTAGTCTAATGAACAGACAGCATTTGATTAAAACATTTCAAACATCATTTGGCCCACAATGCGGTGCCGAGCAGCTCCCCTGCCGAGCACAGTAAACGCCCCGATGATCGGAGGCGGGAGGCCTCTTTCTCCCGCTCAAAGGTGAGCCCACAAATCACTGTAATGCATTCAGCAGGGGTCTCTTTTGCGGTCTCTGTTACCCGCTCTCCTTCCCTCTGCCGCTCGCAACACTCGTCGTTAAAAATTCATTAGATGCTGTTTATATCGCCTCCTCAAGGATGTCACCCTTGATGGCCGACTGTGTAGGAAAAGGCAGTTTCCGCAGGCCGGAGGGGATTGATGGAGCTCCTAGTGTGTGCTGAGGTACTCTCCATGGCTTTGATGTATGCATCAGATCACAATGTTGCAGACATGCTCAGACTATGAATGCGACACACATAAGTGACTCAACGCATGACCACACGCTGTGACCCCTGTGAGTTTAGCTGCTTTATGAGCTCTTATGTACTTTTGATGCGTAAAGTAGATTTGGGGAATGTTTGAATAGCTGTGTTGTATGTATTTATTAAAACATGAGATATGTGCAGTGATAGGGAAGATAATGGAAATATTTTGCATTAGTGCAGCAGAACATGCAGCAAATGAGTAATAGAATCAACCAAGATGAAGTGTTTTCTCTCTGGCTTGAGGATGCAGTATATTACTGAATAAATTAGCCCTGTGCCCTGGCACCATTTCTTGCCTGCTTAACTCCTTCCTTTTTATTCTTTAGTTACATTATTACATAACTAAACAATAACATTTGAATCAGTATTTAAAATTTCAAACTTTGGTGCAACTTAAGTGTTTTGAACTTTATCATACAGTAAGCATCTGCAGCTTTATACTTATGCAAAATCATATGTACAGTATTAGTGAACTAATATAAACTGTTATTTAATTTGAGTACGTTCATGTACTGTACACATGCAATTTAATGGTTCTTGAATTATGTTTCTGCAAACACTTAGGTCCACTTACAAAGAGGCTCTGGTTTAAATTGACATTTGACAGATGTGAATAATTGCTTTGTGCTTGCGTACGCTTCGCAGTCATGCTCTAAAAGCAACACAATGGAAATTAATACCTAATAAATTAGCTTCAACTTAAGTGTAATTCTAATTTAAAGTAGCCGTATTTTGAGACTCTGATTCCACTTGCTTTTCCCTGCTCCTGTGTCTTCTTTCAACACTAACTCACAGCAGATAATTTATTCAGAACTCAGCATTTAGAAGGCTTAATCCTCTGTGCTGATGCTTTTAGGTGCACATACTTTAGAGTAATTGTATAAAAGAGGAAAAGTGGGGTTTCAGGCACTCTGATAATCGCCTGCTCTTTGCCAAGAGCACACCAAAGGTAGTGTAGAAAATAGAGAGGGGAAAAAAAAGAAGAAGAGAAGCCAAAAAACCTTGACACAGGAGAATCAGCTGTCTACTGGACCGGTGAGGCAGGTCACGCTGATAGGAGCTTGGCCAGCACGGTCAGTACACTCAGGCTCTGTTCTGTCCTGCAGTTCCAGTGCAGGTCCCCTACCATAATGAAATCTGACAGGATGTAAATGAGTTTTTAAAAGAGCTGGTGAAAGCTGGTCATTTTTCTCATTTAGTGGTCCAGTGTGTTGGCTCGGTCCCCAGCTGTCACCCTGCATTCCTGCCTTTCGGTGGATATGGGGTGCACTCAGCGTACAGTAGCAAACCTTGATTACTAACGTAATATACTACTTTAATTTTAGCGTATTGTTTACTTTTGGTTAACCAATTTCAAATGTATTTTTCCATTGCATTTAGACAAATATTTAGCTGCTTATTCTTTAGAAAACTATCTATTTCATTTCTCCACTGCATTTAGCTTTTTGTGTACCTTTATGTAAAAACTGCTGCTTTTAGCTACTTTAAGTACTTGCTTATTACTTTTAGACATCCACTTTGAAAATGTTTATCCAATACTCATCGTTATTTCAAATTTTGCTTGCTTGCTGCAACTGGACTGGACTGTAATGTGTTACAATTTACTTTATTCTTTACTATTTACTATTTGAACAGCATCTATAAAAATTTATTTGGCTGTAGATTTCCTACCAAAATGGTTGGTTGGTATGTAGCTGTGTTAACTTTTTGAGCGTTCTTTGTGGCAGCTGTACCCCATGAGATACAAAAAGTTACCTCATGGGTAACCTCTTGTATTTCATGGAGTACAGTTTGAAAGCAATGTTATAAATTTAGACTGATATAGACTATGACTTTGTTGTGATAGTAAGGATGAGAGGAAAACAAACGCTGGCATTATAGGTGACGGCATTATAATGCAGTTTTATGATAGTGTGTTATGTTGAGGTTATTTACCATTAAGACATGATTTAGCCATTCAGTGTGTAACCATAAAAGCAAATACACGACTCCTGTTTAGTCTTAATAGTTATACATGGTGCAGTCACCTCACCCAGATGCTCTCAGGGCTGCTCAGCAGCACCAGTGCAGCATTAATGAGGACTGATAATGACTAAAGGCAGTTAGTTAGAGTTAAATGGAGCTTGAACACCCAGCTGACAATGAACCATCTACCACAAAGAGGTTGATCAAGGGGAGTAAAGAAAGAGCTCAGGCCTGGAGCTCTGAAGCTTAACCTGAGACTTCACATGTCAAACTCCACACAGTGGCTAGGCGCTCAATGAAGCTAAAGGTGAGGACAGCACTAGTGGATATACACACTAATAGAGGTTCGGATCACAGGTGTGTCAGACTTGGTTTGAAATGTTGATAAAAGCCTATATATATATTCATTTCATTTTCAGCATTTGCAGTGTTGTGATATTTTTGCTGTAGAAGGACATCCAAGGTGAACTCATGACAGTTATTTTATGTGATCCCTCTCTATTCTAAGTTATTAACATTTTGTATATGTTTATGTGTAACTTTAGCCATTAATAGTCACCTAATCATGCAACAAATGCAACAAAACCGTTCTACCTAAATTTAGTCTTTTTTGAATTATGGGCTGGAATCATTTAATTAAAATGTACTAGGTAACTAACATGTAAGTTGCAAAAATGTAGCTGACAACCTTATAGTGTAAACATAGCTTTACTTTTCTTAAAAAACTGGTATAACATAGGCATTAACTTGTAGTTAATTTGAGCATCTGACCATCTAGTAGATGTGAGTCCAATATTCACACTCTTTGCTCTTCAGCTAAATGCTCTACAGTGTAACTGCAGTTGTCTGTCTGCAATTTGGCGAAAACACCTTCTTTTTGTAACTGGATATCTTTCTCAGAATGACAGTAAACAAAAAAGTGATGTAGGTATTAAAGTTAAAAACTAAAACAACCAAAACAACCAAAACTAAATGTATCTGAAGGAGGTTAAGACACTTTGTAGAGCTAAGAGAAACTACAAAATTGCTTAAAAATTCTATAAAAATCTGCTTTCATATTATATATGCTAATTGCCTTTCTAACAGTTTCAGTAAAGGACCCAGAAAACTCTGGATTGTTTAAAATGCTGTTTATTAAAAACATAAGGCAGATGTTGGCAGGTAAGGTGACACAGGAACCAGGATCGTAACAGATAAGTAATGGCTGACTGGATGCACAGGTAGGTTGACAGGAAGCCTGTACATGAGAAATGAAAGTTAGTAAAGAACCGGTTGCAGGACAGGTAGGTATTCTGTTAGAGAGCCAGGTCAGAGTATTAATCAAAATCAGAATAGACAAACTCAGAGCCGCGGGAGTCAGAGACAGCAGGCAGGTCTAGGTCAAAAAGCTGGTTCACAACAGGAGATCAGGTCAGGAGAACGAAGGCCGGAGAGTTACTCACTGTAGGCAGGATGACAGACAATCTGGCAGAGAACTGAGGGTGGCTTATAAGGAGCTGTCAGCAATTAGGATGTCTGGATGATTGGAGACAGAAAGAGAGTGGAAATGACGAATAAGGACAAGCTGGAAACAGTGATTGTTTTGATACAGCAGTTTTACAAACAGCATGTATTAATTGACAGGAATAAGTAGCAACAGATTAAGACTTATGAGTTTGTTCATTTAATCAGTTATTTAGCTTCATCAACACAAATAATTCTGCAACTGGACTTGGACTTGACTATTAAGCAGCATTAACAATGGCATATTCCTGCACTAGCTTAATTTACACATTACACCAATGGCCTGCTACTTTGATTAATTTACATTTATCTGTATGTTATTATTTGTCATATAACCAGAGAAAAAAAGTGTGAATTGCTTGGGTGACGTGTGAGTGTAGTGTGGTAACAGCTTTACCCAGCAGTGATGTAGTGCTGCTACATCATTTTCTGCTCTCAGTAGATGGTTTTCAGTAACTTTTAGTGAACATTCAGACCTAAAAGACAAAAACATTTTTGTTTAGGCTGCATAGGGTGCATTTTTATGTTCTGTGATGCCTTATAATTCACTGTGCTATATGTGTGTTCATATATTTTAGAGTATCTCACCTGTGTCCACTCACCAAGGTCAGTTGATGTCATGGGAGATTTGCATGGATGAATCCTGGTTTCTCTCCTTTTCCTTGTCCTCTCATAATAACTATTCGTGATTCAAGTCAAATGATATTTGTGGGAAAATCCATCTTAGTTTGTTACAATGTAGTGTTAAGGTGGCGACTGACAGTGTAATTAACAATTATTAGAACACCTGTGAAGCAGAATGATTCATATATTAAAACGTCCCAGTGCTGTTATGCCTCTTGTCCAATCAAATTACTTGGTTGGGACGAAGTGTTGAATAAAAAAGTATTAAGAAAGTATTAAAAAAGTAGATTATTAATTATAGCAGCTTTAACACAAATAAATTACTGTTAATTAACATTAATTTTCATTTTCAAAGTTAAAAATAAATGAAAAGGAAAGGAGAAACCTCTATAACTTCTATTAAGGGAAAGGAAATGATGGATAAACCCTGTCTTAAAACCACATGACTCTGGTTTAGTCATTTGTTCTTATGTAGCCAGCGTGTCACCCACTGAGGTAATGTTTTGTCTCTCGTTGCCCTAACCTTGACAGATTATTGGCCATGGTGAGAAAACCCGAACTGTTTTATAGGTGGAAAATATTGGCAGAGGAAAGCATCGTTGGGAGGTAAGCAGCTGTGCTGGCCATATTGTGTATCGATCCACCTTGTGCTGTGATGGCTGCACTTAATTAGATTTATACTGTAAACACTCACAGTATGAAATTTGAATTAGCAGGTAAATGTAATCCATCAAAGCAAATAATATTATTTTGTGCAGTGCGATGCACTATTGGTATTTCAAAGATTTATCTGGGCTGTAAAAAGGAGGGAGGATCTGTTATCCTCGGGGTTTGCTGCAGGCTGTAGAGCTGCATGCATCCTGCATTTTCTTTCCCTCATCTCTGCAGGTGTTGTTTAGTGACAGACACATCGACCAACAAGTAAACATGAACATGCAGAATTCAAACACACACATGCTTTCCCATCTTTTGCCAGAAATTAGAAAAATGCAGAAAAGCTTTGAAGCTTAAAAAAAGGGAAACCCCACCTAAGGCACCAATCTAGTCACTCCATAATAGTTTCCCCACTATGACTCCCCAATTGCGTCGTCGTCCTCTGCTTGGCTTCTTTCTGACTGTACCTGCTTATACTCGTTGCTCCAGGAAACCCTACATTGTCCTGTCTTAATCAAATTAAAATGTGTCGAGGCATGACTCCATACACTGTCAGAAAAACCTCAAGGATATAGAGCAGATTATTGGAATTCAATCTGATGTAATTAAACACTCCTCCCCCAACTCCTTTCCTTGGCAGTCGTTCTCTTACGGAGCAAAAAAGGAAAGCCCTTTGGTTACTTTGAAGTCTCATTTCCGTCTCCAGATATGTGTACACAGAGTCATAGAGGGTGGTGCAGAAGATGATCCAGCCAGATCGCTGTGTTAGCTCTCAGGGTAAAAGCCAAGTACGGCTGAGCATAATGGTTCAAACCAGGATTTAGGAAGAGAAGCTGGGGTTAAGACTTTTGCTTCTCTGTGTTTATCATGGATTCAAAAGACTCTGTTTCCTGCATGAGGTCAGAAGGGGATTCAGATGGATTTTTGCTTTTTGTTTGAGGAGGTTCATGTATATTCCCATTGGTGTAATGTTGGATATAACAAATTCTTGGAACAAATACTTGCATATACCTGGAAGTGCCTATAGTCACTTCTGTTTCTGTGTGCAATGTGTATACTTACTTCTAAAGCACTTGTGTGTATATTTGCTTTGAGCACTGAATCCTAAAATATTTTGTGCACGAAATTACTTGGCGCTCTGTTTGTGACGTCTGCCAGGTCAGAGAGAGGGAACAGGCAGCTTGCAAGTAGCCTGACAGTTTTGTAGACTTTGTATCTGCATTTCTCACTGTACTCTGAAATGACATGCTCTGTACAGTATCTGCAGGGGTTATACTATTAGAAATCCTTTGACATTTTAACTGAATTTTACCCTAACATGTTTTCCTCAAAGACTTAGAAATTTGAACTTGAAGTTGAATCATATCGTCATATATATACTGTAGATACAATTTGTTGCTTTCCAAGAAATTTGATTATATTATTATCACAACAAAATATAAGCTTTTGAAATAGTCTAATGGCAATTCCATTGTGTTAGGGTTACAAGTACAATTATCAAAATACAAGACATCAAAAAATGTTAAAAATCTGTCCTCATATGCCTTAAGAATGTCTGGAGCGGTCATGGCACAAATTTGTATTAGTTGATATTGTGTCTGTATTTCCGAGTTAGAAATTCCTAACATCACATAACCTCAGTTCACTAGAAAAAAAAAGAAAAAAAAAGAAACTTCGATGCTTCGATGACAACTGAAACTGTGTTTGTGCACTGGAGATTTTATGTTTCACTTTTATGTTTCCACATCACATTTGTGGAAATTGCCTTTCGGGACCGGACTGCAGTCTAAACCAGTTGTGATGTGACAAAATAAGCTTGTACGTACACGTATTACACTCAGAGTTAAGGTAAACATAAACTTTCCTCCTTTCCTATAACAGTGACATATCTTAATTATTATTATTTTTCCTATTTTTCCTTTGCGTAGATGTTACAGTTTCTGAGTGCTGAGAAAAGTTTTTACAACTAATATAACATTGCAGATAAATTGCCTTTTTTAAGTGACACTGAAAACAGCTATGGAGACTAGTAATACAGTCAATATTATTGCAAGTACCCTCCAGTGAGTCAGCTCAATAGCCCTTGAACACTGTACTGGAAAAAACATGATAGCGTTCATCGTTGTACAAAAGAAATGTGTGGAACGTGTGATTGCACCCTGATGTGAATGAATGCCTCCACCTGAAGTTTTGTTTCATTATTATGATGCATGGATCCCTTCTCACTGCAGTCAGTGAGAGGAGCTATTTTATTTTAGTTTGAGCCTTTTATTACAGTAAACATATCAAAACAATTAGTTGCCATTTCTCAGCAATATACTGTATCACACACATCGGTTTTTGTGACTGGATTTGACCCAACTTACCTTCAGTGTTTCTTGATTTTGTGTTTTTTCTCAAATTGTATCAGTTTTTTCTAAACATCTATTTCTTCATAAAACATGTGGTTTGCATGTACAGTATGTCCAGGTCTCTCCCACTGTATGCTGAGAATGATATGATGTTTATTAAGATGTTAGTTTTCCTTACAGTTTGGAAGTGCATTTAAACCCTTTGAGTTGTTGTAATCTGTTTTTGCTGTAGTACAGGTTCAGATGTACCAACAGAATTATGCATATTAATGCCTCCTAAAAAGGTCTGGTGACTTTGTAATACCAAACAAATAAACATAAAACCTAATTTACCAAATGGTTGATGTGTCTATTAATGTAAAAAGTTACTAACCATTTTCAGATCACAAACTGTTATTGACATATTTGTATGTTTCAAGTAAACCATGACAAACTACACCGACAGAAAAACCTTTACCTGAGTAAAAGTAGCAATGCCTCAATATTCTGTTAAGTAAAAGTTCTGCTTTAAAAAATGTGAAATGTCAAAGTATTAATGTGTACTCCACTTTCATTCTAATTCCTTCAAATGCTACAGCTTAGCTTATTCTTTACCACAATTCTGTATTAATAAAGTTTTATTTTATCATAAATTATACAGCAAAATCTATTTGATTGTATTTTAAAATCATATTTAAATTGTGTTATTGGGGTTTAAAGACTGCTCTTGTTGTGTGTATATTTTCTTCACTTTAACGGAATCTAATGTATGCAAGTTGTTGAAAGTACACTTTTGCTTTAAGTGGACTTGTTGACTATTTGGTAAAGGTTCTTATGTAGAAATGCCACAATTACATCACCAGGCCAAAGCAGGAGCAGGAGCTCATGAAGTGACCAGTCTGGGTGACCAGTCAGTTTTCCAGTCAGTATTCAGCATAGTGGATAAAAGAGAAATAGGTCACTTTAAAGATCCGAGTGATTTTGACTAGGGCGAATTGACCATTAAATGATTAAAACAACGGCAGGTATTTCCCAGCAACCTTCACCTTTAACGTTATGCACTTATGGACAACTGGCAACTGCCCATCAAAACCATCTGTTAGTCACTATTGCAGCTAAATAATAACTTGTATTGAGTGGATCTGGATACTGGCTGATTGAAGGGCCACAATGCCTTACACACATTTTGCTAAGCTGAGCTGAGCTTCTTAGGATTTTAAGACAGAAATGATCTAGTCATAAAATTAAGGTGGTTGTCTGGGGGAAAGAATTAACCGTTCATTTGATGCCTATTTTACGTGTGACCGAACACATACGGTGCATTCATTAAAATAAAACCAGAATAAGATCAATTGAATTTTCTATGATGACCTCGAACACTAAGACCATCTAAATTTGCAGGGCAGGCTTCTTTTCATGTATTTAATTTATTCTTAAAATATTTCATGATAAAAAACGTATGTAAATTACTCTAATACTTCTGCAATGCTTCAACTGCTCGCTCTCTCTCTCTCTCCTAGTTGTATTCCCCACCATCAGAGAGAGGTCGGATTTGTGGATTTGTGCAAACAAACACAAGCACAAAAATAAATTAAGAGGTCAAAACCCATAGAGAGGAAATGAGTCAGTATTCCACACTGTGTACAATACAATATCATAGCAAATTAGCAGATTTCAATGGCTTCCACTGACTACCATAGATTTACAATGTTCAGTTGGCTGCAGATCAGTCCTCAATAAATTTTGTCACTTTCCTTTTTTTCCATTTATGTTTCTGATAGACAGTGACTTGTAGATGACTATGAAAAGAAAGCGGCTACTGAGGTGTGAACAGAAAACCTGGGACTACGAGCCAGCAGTAATGAGAACAACAGCATTTGTTCACATCCTACTAAACTGCCATTATGACCACATTTCAAGTCCAATAAGCTTCTCTACAAAGGTACAACATATAAAACTGTTAAATATATAACTTTTTAGGGCCTTTCAAAATACATTTAATGACATTTCTTTACTCCTTCTTTTCAGTCTCAGCAGCATTTATACTCTCTGTATATATTCATGATTTCTTTGATATGATTTGCATTCCTTATCCTTGACCAACCCAACAATTCTTGCTGCAAGCTGTCCCAACCATAGCTACTGAAAAATGCAAATCAGATTTTTTTTGATACACAGTTATACATATGTAGTACCTATATTTCCAGTTCCAAAATACAGTGGTGGACTTAGTCTGACAAAAAAAAGAAAGTTTTAAAAGTACTCCTTTGATTGTTCACGGTACATGTGCCACAGGATGTGGGGTTTAATTTGTCACTTCTGCACCATGTCTCTGTGGGGGGCAGTTGTTGGCCGGTGGTGACACAAGTTGCACAGTCACATAGTCTGTGTCTTTGCCAGATGGTCCACTCATAATGATCATATTTGTTGTTTTGCTCTTTGGTCTATAAAAATATGGGAGGTTTACTCCAGCAGAAGGCTTATTCACAGCAGAGAGAGCTCAGTTCAGTTGTTGCGCCCTCGGGAGGTGGTCCGAGAAGCAACAGAGTCTGGTCTGTAATGATCCCGTCTATGCTCTGGAACTCCAGCTCTAGGGGCTAGGATAGAGATGTAGGCAAATCCCTCTATTCAAACAGTGGACATCCAATGAGGCAAAGACCATTCATGGGATTTTCAAGGTGTTTGATCCTCCGTGGCACGAGCAGGCGCTGCTAATTTCACAGAGCAGGCAGATAGTGTGGAGAGGAGGTGGACGCAACATGTTGACCCAACGACAGATAGCAGTAGGTAGCAGTCACAAACCCAGAGGAGCCGGTCACAGGAAATAGGAAGTGTTTTACAGTGAGTAGAGTTTGTCCAGTGTCCAGGGGAGAGCTTGCTCCCCGAAACAGTATCTCCCTGGTTTTCCTGTTTCTGGCTGTGTTATGAGACCTGTGAATCAACAGAAACAGAGCAGCCATCAGGTGATTGCTTTATCTTACAAAATCATACAGTCATTGTCAGATTCTAAGCTAAGCTAACCACTAACTCAGTAAATAATAGTGACTAGTCAACCTGCATAGACTGTGTAGTTTCTAAATATAACATCTTGCCATGGGTTATGTTATGTGAAGTTATGCTGTGTTTTTCTATGATTTTTGTCTTTGTGTTGAGTCAAATCTAACCTGATGGTAGCAAATGTATTTTCCATGTCTCCGTATTTTTTTTGGAGAATCACTTTATATCATTAATTTCGCTGTGTGCTGCTAAAAGAACTTTATACCCTCGGGAAATTGAGGTATTAATTACAGCACTCTAGTTTACTAGTCAAATATTTTAGTATCTTTCAGCGAGTGTAACCCAAAAACAATCTCCCCGTTTATAGACTGAGAAAGCATTAATCTACCACAGAAAGACAAATCTGGAAGCCGCTTCACCATCTGGACCGCGCCAGTCTCACAGTCAACTTGATAAAGCCTTTCCAAGACTTTGCCACTGATGCTTAATTCGTAATAATGAACTTGATGATTTCACAGGGTGCAAATTGCTATGAAAGAGGCAGGTGCTGCATGGAGCACTGGCAATGCATCACAGATGACAATATCTGATTTTCTGGAAGTAATCTCATAGAGCTCAGAATTACAAGGTTTTGTTGGAGCTTGACATGAAATGGCCCACAGGAACAACAGCTTAAACAAGGGCATGACTGTGCTAACTGTGTGACTGTGACTGCTGCACAAACAGGTGTTTAATCCCAGCGTAGGCACAGTTTCCCTTTGTCAAACTGAGATTATAGTGGCACTGAATGGTCAAGCAACCACTGATAAAACTGAGGGAGGACAAACACAAATCTCAAGAGAAATACAGATTGAAACGGAAGCCAAGCACCGAGATTGTCTTGTTTTATTAAAGCTACCACATAGTCTGTGACTATCATGGTAACATTCTTACTGTATAGTCTCTGTGTCAGTCTCTCTTTTTCTCACACCCACACTATGGCAAATGGTTCCCCATAAATCTCACATATAAATCCCATCTCAGGGAACTGCAATCCTTCTATTAAAAAGAGAAATGGATGTCAGATGAATATGAGATGAATTTGCCCTATGAATAAAATTCACAGGCCCTAGGTGATTATTACCTTGGGTTTATCAGGAAACGACCATATTACTCTATTTTATATCTTATAACAGCGAGTTTTTTACAATATTGTGTTGGAGGAAAGCAGAGTTGAGGGAAATGTGATGCAGAGCCAGTATCACTGTTGAACATATGGACAAAAACGTTGAGTGGAGCGGGTCTGGCTGTTCAAACAAGACCTGAAAGAGAATTAGACTTTCGAGTGAGGCTAATAACTGCGGCAGGTGTCACAGTATCACAGGGGGGAGTCATAGCCAGAAGCCATTTGTGTTAATGTCTAATTTGTGCAGGTTTCTCCTGTTATGGATCAAGTAGACAATCCAGTCAATACATATCAATATGTAACCAGCAGCATTCAGTTGAGGACAAGGGAAGATATTTGATTTCAGGAATGTTTCATAGAGCTTTGTGTCTCTGGGCACACTCTTTGTGTATAAATGAGAGTAGACACACTCTTGTGCTGGCCTTTGTATGTATTTTGCATGTTCAAATGAAGTCACGCCGCCATAGACCATAAGAAATCTAAATACTAGATATTGAGTCGCTCTCCAGCTGGGGGATTGAAAACGAATACACCCAAACACATGGCATTAGTTTGATATTTCCTCTCTGCGTGAACTCTTTTTGACTCCCTTCAAAATGTCACAGGGTGGTGACCCATGGTGAACGTGTGAATTGGCATGCATGATAGAAAATTGATCTACTTTGCCTCTCCAAACTCCAAAGCGATAGTTACAATATGCCTCAGGAGTGCGCAGCTGACTAATTGATGAGTGATCGAATAATTGCTGGAAGCTTTGTTACACTCTGAAGATAGTCTAAAAACACCAGCAAAAAGAATAAAGTCTTTTCTCTTGATTTGTATTTTTAAAGCACGCATGTGTTTTCCTTCTACTCGCTATACTTGTTTCTATTTGTGCCATTGCTGTTTAAAGGTTTTCGGTATCGAGCTTGCCTTCTTTTGGACTGGTGCATGCATGCCGCACTATAGCCTACTTAGATGAATATTCATCATTGTACTTGTGGGTTAGGAACGATCCACAGGTTAATAAGGGATGGGATATCGCTCATTACATGCTGTGAAGTTAGATAATGCCTGAAGCAGATGCTGAGATCAAAATACATGAACATGGATGCATGGGCCTCCAGACACTAGGCCCCATTCCACATTAAGAGAGAGTTCAAAGCTATCTGGGGTGTTATGTCATTATGAAATGCACTATGCATTTCGTCAGAACATCAAAGCAAACACGGTTCCCTATCTGCATTCTACAATATGATCAGAACTTTATTGCTCAGGAGGAAACATTAGTACGCTTTTAACCACGATGGTGTCAGGGAAGAATAACAAAACGTTATGGATTTGATTTAGATACAAACAACAGTTTCCCTTAATACACCATAACATATAGATTATATCTGCTGTTTGTGTATGCGATATGGTGCTGTCTTCCTTTTTACTGTATATTACAGGAACAAATGTTTAAACCCAGTGTTAGATGGCCTTCTCTCTGAGTTCACCACACTATTTATAGTTTCAAATCTGCTGAAGACTTGGTGTCTGGACTGAAAAGCAGCAGGGTCAGATAATTTCACGAAAGCGAATCATAAGACGGGTCATAAATGCTGACAATATTGACCAACTGAAGAGCCTGGTTTTCAGAAACTCTGCAACTGAGCATTTTTATGACTTTTGGTCTCATCCCTTTTATTGCACTGCACATTAAATTTACTACATGACTACTCTCTATTTCCCAATCACATGCATTAATATCAGTATCTGTCTGGCGCCTTGTTTTATTCGAGCACACAGACGCCAGCTGACATAGAAAATACTTTAAAGACAGTATACATGTAATGCCACTAAAGCTGAGCTAAAACAAGCTGGACGAGCTGATGGGATTTAGTGTTATTGCTTCACACATGGATTTTCTATGGTTAAACACACACTAGGGAACTGGGGAGCTTATGGAAAAATGAGTACGCCAAATAAAGATATCAAACAAGCAGATGGTTGTTTAAACTGTATTTGAACTTATGTGCGTGCATGTGTGTCAATGCTTCCTGTTGCATCTTCTGCAGTAGCTTGAGAATGGCGACTGATGTAAAACCACAACAACGATGATAATTATTGGAGTGTAACAGATCACAAATGTTACAGTTCGGATCATATCACAAATTTTAAGTCAGGGATTGGGTCATTTTTTGGATCAGCCTACCCCTAATAAAAACATAAATACACTCAGCTGACATTTTATTAGGTACAAACAGTGTAAAATAATGTAGTCTAATAAATTCTCACTAATAGTTAAAAAGAATACAACCATAGAAATCAGTTATTATTGCTCTTTGATCATTTGTCCTCTCTTCTGCTGATGTGATTCAGAGCTGAGCAGGTAGCCTACACCTGGCAGAGTGAGGAGCAGATTAAAGTGTGTACGGCTACTGTCAGACACCAGAACCTGCTCAGTGTTAAGCTCAGTAGCAAATTAGGCTGAACAGTGAACCCGACAGTGGATGAGGGATGAAGAAAGATCTGACTTTGAACCGATCAATCAGTCGACCACTCATAATGCAGAAAGCTTCACCTTCTTTCGCTCCTCTATCCACTATGACTGTTACCGTCACCTGCTTTTAACATATGCTGTTCACGTGACCACACAAGTTCTTTGAGTCTTTTTACTGCAACTCTGTGTTAAGGTGTAGTGAATTATTAGGCCTAAAGCAACAGTGCCAGGAAAACTGTATGTCACATTATCATGGTTGAAACTGGCAGTTAATCTGAAAATGGTCAATCATGAACTGTTATGCCGCTAATAATTATTTTAGATTCCATAAAAATTATAATAAATATACACAAAACATGGGGAATGTTCAACATAATAACTTCCATCACAAATTAAAGGATTTATTGGAGGAGAGACATCCAGATTCAGGGGGTTACTGTTGTACCTTGCTGCCTGCAAGAGGCCCTTGGTGGTCTGTAGTTGCTTGTGTTGCTTCCTGCTTTTGCGGGACCAGGGTTTGGGTGAAGTTGTTGTGATGTTGTGGTGGTAGGGTGATGGTGGTGTTGGTGGTAGATGGTGTTTGGCTGTCTGTCAAGGGGTCATCAATGCTCTCCATAGTGCAAGAGTGTCGAGGGGGACCCTTGTCGCGTCATAGAGCCTGAGGGGAGAGAGGGAGAGGAAACGGGGAGGAGGAGAAGGAGAGGGGAGGGTATGGTTATCAAGCTCAAAATGTGGATGCAGCGTTAATTTTAAAATGTAGTTTTTCCAGATTTAGGCAGAGTCACACCACCATCACCACCACCACCATTATCAAATCCGTCTTACTGAGCGCTTGACTTTCCATAGCCCTGGACAGTTGGTATGTTCTTGTACTTGTAGCAATAAAATTGGCTGGTGTTAAATCTGTTATGGTGTTAAATAAAATAGAATCTCATTCTGCATAACAGTAGCTCATATGTAAGCACAATACAGAGGCCTATTATATTTCCATTGATTTTACTTGTATTGTCATATACTGCTTATCGTTTATCAGAATAACCCTTTAAATTGCCTTATTTTGAGATTTTCTGGTACCAGGGATCACTTTCCTCAGACTTTTTTTGTGTGGTGTTACTAGCAGGTCAAAGGGATGTTTGTTAATGTTTTAGTGAAATATCTCAACTGCTGATAGATTAGCACAAAATTTTGCACCTGCACCCAGCTGTACTTTTTTGTTTTTTCTGCTACATATTTCATGCTAGCATGCTGATAATAGCATTTAGCTCAAAGAAAAAGCTTAGTGAGCTGCTAGCTTATAAGTTTATTAACTGTAAATGTTCAAATCTGAGAGTTTCCTGCTTCATAAATGATCTTTGGCTGAGTGCAGACATGGAGAAAATACACAAACCCAAGTTTTTTTTTTTGGCTGCCATTAATTTACTCAGTGAACAACAGTTGATATGTTGCATCACCAGAAATGCGCATCAGCTAAAGATTTAAACCAAACTGATAGAAGTGATGATAATTAACATCAACATTAACATTAGTAGATCCATGTATTTTGCATCACCTTTGTGAGTCACATTTGCATAATTATTTTCATTTGCATATGCAGCTAAACAATTGCACTGGAGGCAGTTGAAAAGCAAATCAGATATTTATGTTAGTCGAATTTGTTCTTTGTTATACAGTACATGTACACAATATACTAAAAGATCACAGAAAATTCAATAAATACAACACAACTAACACAAATAAATGATTTAAAACATTGGAGACACTCATCATTGCAAAGATAAAAGCAGTGCTATTTTTTCTAGTTCTTGAACAGATGATTTTGGAGATACATGTTTTCCAAAGGAAAACAACAATACTGTATTTACACTTGTATTTGAGTGTGCACATGTTTATTCCTTCTGTGTGTGCATATGCTACTCTTCTAACTGGGAGCTGCTTGCAGTGTGAGCACAAACATGCTTTGTGAAATAAATCACCTTTACCTGGAAATCACTGCAACTCCAGAACTGTGCACTGTTGACACCTGGGATCAAATACAGGTAGGAGTACTTTCATTGGCTGCAGTAGATGCTTAAACAACACTGCTCACCTAACAGATACAACCAACAACCTCACACAAACTAGAAAGACAGGTCAGATCTCCTTCTTGTTCTCCAACACTCTCTTGCTAACAGTCCTAATCTTTCCCAGCTTCCCAAAATGGAGGACTTGGTGTTTCCAGGCTGACAGGTTGTGCTGACTTGGCTCCTTCTAGAAGAAAGCTGGCAGATAGAACTAATGGTTAGCAGCAACAGGGTGTCTTTCTCTCTTCCCCTTTCTCTCAGCTTGTCTGGGGTGGCCAAGCAGCTGTCTTCTTAGTGGTGATTCTGTTCTACCCACAGTTGGATGTGCCTGGAGTGCCCAGAGGGATCAATTATCAAGACCGGTACCGACCCGGACCACAGGACGGAGAGAGGGGTGTGTGGTGATGGTAAGAGTGTTGGGATGATCCCATCAGGCTCAGACTGAGTTGGGTCCATAGAGAGACAGAGAGGAAAGAACAGAAAGGAAGAGATAGAGGGAAGGAGTGGGGGGATGGTAGGGGACACCCTCAGCACTTGCTTACAAACTCCAAGTGAGAGAGCTTTTTCACACTCGGCCGAACACATGCTGTCACTGGCAGATGTATAAATGCATAAATACACCAGAGCTTACAGTGAGACACAGACTGGAAAGAGGACTGTCTTATGTAAACTGAACCCTTTGTAGAAAAGGCCTGTTTGGAGTCAGGAGTTTGGGAACACCTTCTCCTTTAGTGTTTTGAACTGAACAAAAATGAAAACATGTAGTCTCCAAATTTGTTAAATAACCCAATGTGTGTATTGTATTGTTGTATTCTATTTTAGATTGTCCAAGGTAGATACAGTCATGGCCAAAAATATCAACAACCATTGTAATTCTGTCAGAAATGCAACCCTTCTCTCAGCAAATTATTGCAGTTGCAAATGTTTTGGTACTCACATGTTTATTTTTTTCATTTGCATTGGAACAACACAAAAAACTGAGAAGAAAAGTCAAATCAGATACAATGCCACATAGAAGCCAAAAATGAACTGGACAAAATTATTTGGTAGCACCCTCTGTGAAAAATAACTGAAATTAAACGCTTCCAGTAACCATGAATGAGTTTCTTACACCTCTCTACTGGAACTCTGGACCACTCTTCTCTTGCAAACTGCTCCAGGTCACTCAGATTTGAAGGATGCCTTCTCCCAACTGCTGTTTGGAGATCTCTCTACAGGTGTTCTATAGGATTCAGGTCTGGACGCATTGCATGGCCTTTTAAGAACTCTCCAGCACTTTGTAGCCATTTCTGAGTGCTCTTTGAAGGGTCATTGTCCTGCTGGAAGACCTGTGACCTCTGGTGGAGATGCAGCTTATGACACTGGCCACTACGTTGCACCCCAAAATTCTTTGGTAATGAGGGGATAGAGGCAGTCAAGGCATCCAGTGCCAGAAGCAGCAAAGAACCCAAAAATGTCTTTGAACCTCCACTATGTTTGACTGTAGGGACTGTGTTCCTTTCTGTGAAGGCCTCATTTCTTTTTCTGTAAGCGGTGCCATGATGTCCTTTACCAAAAAGCTCCACTTTTGTATCATCAGTCCACAGTACGTTCTCCCAGAAGGATTGTGGTTTTGTCACATAATTTTTGGCAAACTCCAAAACTTTTTTATGCCTTTGTGTCAGCAGTGGTGTCCTCGTGGGTCTCCTACCTTAGCGTCCGTTTGGCGACGGATTGTGCGAGCTGACGCTGTTGTACCCTGTCTGCAGATCAGCTTGATTTGTTTGTAAGTTAATCAGGGTTCTTTATCCACCAATCGAACAATCCTTCGTTGTAATTTTTCATTCATTTTGCTCTTCCGACGACATCCACTGAGGTTAGCTACAGTGCCATGGACTGTAAACCTCTTGATGATAATGGTAACAGTGGTTACAGGAGCACTAAGATCTCTGGAGATGGACTTGTAGCCTTGAGCTTGTCCATGTTTTTCCACAATGTTTTCTCTCAAATCCACAGAGAACTCTTTACATTATTTTCTTTTGTCCATGTTCAGTGTGACACACAACACAAAGTTTGAGTCAACTTTTCTCCATTTTAAATGGTTGCAAGCGTGATTACTATATTGCCAACACCTGTTACTTGCCACAGGTGTGTCTATTTTGACAAAGTGCCAATAATTTTGTTCAGAGCATTTTTGAGTTCTGTGTGAATTTTTATCAAGTCTTCTCTGTTTTTTTGTGTTGTTCCAGTGCCACAATAAACATGTAAGTACCAAACATTTGCAATTGGAAGAATTTTCTGAGAGTGTTGCATTTTCTGATGCTGACATTTTTGTCGATGACTGCACATTTAGCTTTGGCACACTCATGTAATGGCTGCCACAGCATTTTGCAGTAACATGCCATCCTATGTTGTCTGCACCAATGGGACCTAAACACACCTCTAAGTTACATAAAAAGGTGTTTGTCCAAGAAGGAAAGATGACCTGGCCTGACCAAGCACACAATCTAAATCCAATTGAAATGGTTTGGGATGAGTTGGACCGGAGAGTGAATGAAATGCAGCCAAGAAATACTTAACATGATTTCATATTTGTGTGGTGTCCAAACTTTATACGTTACATATAAAAACATTATACTCAAGCTGAAGTCGAACTAAATGAGGAACAAAACTACCTCTTCCTCTGCTTCAGCTTCAACTCTCTTCTTTCCAGTCAAACCTTCCTCACTTCTCATCTTTTCTCCTTTCTCCCACTCTAACATCTCTGTCTCCTCTCATTTTCTCTCTGCTGTGAAAAAGTCTTGATTATAGTAATCACAGTCTTTCTCTCAGTAGGTGCCACTTTTCCTCATAGCACTCTGTTCACAGCCTAAATACCCCAATCAGGATCGACCTAATGGAACGTATGATTACGACCTAGTTAGGATTTTTAGTCATTTCAGTTGTTTTGGGAATGCACTGTTACTCCTTCCTGCCATGTCTGAAAATATATGTTGTGTCATTACATGTGAAAACCGCAGTACTCAGCAAGACAAGTTGATGCATTTGGCTGGATTCGGATTAACGATTGCAGTTTTTTTGTGACAATGCTGTGTAATCACTTGTAATGTTGGCTAAAGTGTGTGTACAATAGCAGAGTCTCTTGTCACTTTCTCCTATTGTTGGATTTTATGCAATTATGACTTAATGAGTGAAAACTACTTCTGAAAGGGACATCTTTTTCTATGAACTTAACAGGCACTGAAAGCTTAACAAGCCTGCCTGATGCGCACCACTAAAAATGTCTTAAATAACTCTTTACGTCGCTATATGTCTAACTATTCTCTTTCAAATCTCTTTCTGTCTTTCACTCATACTGCTCTTTTCTTCTCTCACACTGCTCCACTGTCTCTGTTTTGAATTGTTCGTCTTATCAGGCTGTCACAAAAGCCGTCAGATAACCTGAGGTGATTTCGCTTTTCTCCTCTAATGGTGCACTCACTCTGCCTCTTTCTCACCAAGCTCCCCACATCAGCACACGCAGAGAGAGATAGCGCCTTGCGCTGTTTCATCTGCCAGTCTAAAATGGTGGAGGGCACAACGTGGAGCATTCTCCTCTCTGGAGGGAGACAGCAGTAAGCCTTTCACTGAGAAAAGGAGGTATAGGAGATGACTGCTGAGACTACATATCGCTATACCAGAGAACGCTTTGGAACAGCAGCAAAGGCAGCATTTGACTGTGGTAACTGTGTGATAAGATGTATATTCACATCATTTAGCATCATGGAGAGAGGAAATCACTTTGGGAGTAGGAAATAACCCCTTTTTTTCAGATGATATTTTAAGGGATCATGGGAAATTTTGCTGTCAGTGTGTGTCACCATTCTTTGGTATATCCCATTTGCCTCGTTGAAAGAGGTTGTTCTCCTGAACATTACCAGACAACCAAGATTTTGTTTAATGTTTGTCATTTAGATGTGAGTCCAAACTGCAGATTTTAGAACATTTAATAAATACAGTGTAGACATTTTTCATAGACGTACAGAGGCCTATAATCAAGAAACGTTAGCGCTGTCTTTCAATAACACGTTATGTTTGCTAATGCTAAAAAAAGGATAACTGATGATTAGAAAAGTCTTTTCCAGTGATAGTACCACAGCCGTGGTAATTCCTGAGTCCAAACTTTTGACTGATGCTGTATCTCTGGAGCATGTTCCTGTAAATGATTTTTTTATTTTTACAAACTAATTTTTACAAATTTTCATGTTTGCAGGTAAAACGGACAGAAAATAAAGAGCAGAGTGCCCATCTTCATTTTATTAGTTCATTAATACAGTTAAGTGAACACAGAGAGCTCATTTACAGTTTCAGAGCTACATAGGGTTTATCTGAGGAATTCTATTTTCTGTTAGGTCAGTCGTTTAGAGGAGAAACTTTTTACTGTGTCAGCAGGACTCTTGATACTAAAATAAACTATGTGCTGTAGCTTTGCAAGTGCTCCTCTATTTGATGCGTGTCCTTTTCAGCTGTGGATGCTGTTCGCCGCTAATGAAAGTAAAGTCTCTCAAAACGTCACTGTCAACAATAGGCGATGTGCATATCAATCTTCATATGTTTCTTCTGGAGCTGGACTTAGAAAAATCCATATTGTGTTTTTATTGACAGGTACAACATGTGCTCTTCAAAGCAGGCTGAGACTAAGATAAATGCATGGAGAAGGGGACAGAGAGGAGAGACACAGAGAAAAAAACATAGTGAGTGCAAATGAAGAGAGAAAAGGCCTCAGCCACATTCAAGAAGAGAGAAAACAAGTATGCGAGGAAGTTATTTTTAAACAGGAGCACATCAAATGGTGGCTGCTGAGCTGAGTGACATTCTGTAGGTTGAGACAGGACGCGTCGCATACATCTAATCTGCCTTATAACTCATACTCTGCCATGCTGCAGACTAAAGGTAGAGAAGAGGTCAGTGGTGTCATGCTGAACAACAATCTCTTTTTGTTTGACAGAGAAAACACAAATTCTCAAATATTTGACCAACACACGCAAAGCGCCTCCTGACATTTGTCCAAAATAGCTCTTTATGGAGCTGAGTCAGATTGACTTGGCTTAGTCAAATGTCCTTAGGGACACGTCTGTTTCTCTGCATTGATGTTTTTGCACAAACACCTGACAGACAGGTCGGACATGCTCACTGGACTGTGCACAGCCAACGGTCATGTGTAGGCAACACTGGGGTGGCTGCAGTTTGGGTTTAACATTGAAAAGCCTAAGGGGAGAGGCCATTTGTTCAAAGTTGACCAGAGGGAGACTAAGAAGTAAATTGTTTGTTTTGTTCTTGCCCACGATTCCCCCATGGCTCTGGAGATAACAGGAGGTTTATGTAATTTTTGCTTTGGAGAATCAGACTTAACCTTTAATGGATTTGGCATCCGGTAATGTCCTAAATCTATTGCGCTTTCATCTGCTTTAGTTTAAAAGGACGATCATATTAGGCTAGTTCATCCATCACGTACATCAATACTTTCAGAAGAATATTAAACAATGACCTGAGTCTGTGTCTGCCTTGTTATTAGAGTCCTCGACAGTGAAAGCTGCTTAAACACACGCATGCCAACACACACATGCACAGCACAGATGAGCGCACAAAGCTGTCCAGCCATTTGAGTAGCTGTCACCAAGCTTAAAGTAGCCAATGAAGCAAGCAGGAAATACCTGTCACATCCTGCATATTGTCAGTACAAGCCAATGAAAGGCGCATTGACTGACATCGCAAGCAGGATATGAAATGTACATGTAGGCCAAAGCGTACAGGGCTTTTGCAGGAAAAAAGTGACACATTTTCATCATTATGAATATGGAAACAGCTGACAACACACAAACAGATATCAGCGGTGAGAAAACGCATCAGATCTATTAGCCTTCGAACACACAGTGACAACAACATTTCCATACACATCCCCCTACAACTCACACACCAGCTCTTATATCTGTCAAATGTAATAAATGGATCCAGCTATATGTTACCTATGAGTGTGTGTGTGTGTGTGTTGGCTGGGCTATCTGCCTGCCCAGATAACTATAATTACATTGTAGGTGGAGCATGTAACAGCTGTCACCTCTGTCTTCACAACCAGGTAGATTCAGGGTGGTGTCAGTGTGTTGAAAGACACACGTGACTCACAATGCAGAAAGAGCACAGGAGCATTAGCTGACTGATAACAAACCGTATCATGTGAATTCAGCATTCAGTGGTTTATCTGTTATGTATGTGTTTGAATATCAGCAGGAAGAAATAAACAACTTAGTCAACTGATGACTAAATCATGACAGATGCATTAATGATGCCCCACCAGTCCTCAGTGTTCACTCATTGACATTCACAGATAGGACAGCTGTGTTGTGTCTGTGTATGTGTGTGTATGTTGTGTAACATGTTACTCATCTGAGACCTCTTTAATTGCTACAGTATAGAGTTTGTGCATACAGACATGAGAGGAACGGTGTTCCATCTCTTGTAAAGCAGGCGGCGGAGGGAAAGTAGAGGGAGGGTGTATGAGGCAGTAGGAAGGCAGGTGTGTGTGTGTGCTTTGGAGTTGAGGTTGAAGTGGAGACGAGGAGGCTTGAAGATCTTAGAGATGGGGTATGGAGGGCTGATGAGTGAATGGGCGGCATCGTTGCGAATACAATCGGTGGATCCCCATCTGCTGCCATCATTAACATTAAGAGGGGCCCTAATTCAAGCTAATTGCAGGCGACGAGGAAGTAAACAAACTGAACGCAGTTTGTTGAGATGAGCTGAAGACGAGGAGTATAGGAAAGGAACATGAGTGAATGGGTAACTGACTGTAATGGCTCACTGTGTGCAAGCTGGTACGAAGTACAGTAATGTAGCAGTTGGAGATGGTGTTTAAAGTGAAAGTCAAGAACTTTAGCAACCAAATTATTTTACAAATTTCAACAATTTTACCTATTTCCTGAAACATGTGCAGTCTAACCTCTCTGGGTGAAGGTCTGGTGATCTTTTTGCAGAGGGAATACATTAATAATAAGCAAGGATACACTATAAGCAGGACAGCTATAAAAACATGGCTAATCACATTACTTCCTCACATCCCCCTTCGAGCCAGGGCACAACAACCTGCTGGTTCGCTGTGTGTTCGGCTGGATTTGTTGGTGTATCTGCACCATTGGCAAAAATTTAAACATATTATTAAATATATAATGCACTACGTTGTGTCATTGCGCATCCTCACAGTATCCTGTGCATTTAAGCTTTATCCTTCACTTTCTAGCACTGGCTCTGAATCTATAATTCTTGTTATGAATCAGGTACAATACCTGAAGGGTCAAGTTTGGTCTGAAATTGATTTGCAGCTAATTAGAGATAAAAGACTGGTATATGTATACTGGTATATTTATTTTTAAACATAATAAGAAGCACAAAAATATTTGGATTTTGTTTTGCAAAAATTACCATAAAGATCTAATGGAGCCCAAAATTTACTGTGAGAGGTGTAGTACTCTGGTGGATTTAGTGTTTTACTGTACCTTCAACAAAAACAAAACAAAACAAAAACAAACAACAACAAAAACAGCTTTGTGCAAGATATTAATTATAAATAAAGCCACATTGACACAAGTAGTCACACAAATAGTTTGAACTTTATAATGGACCAACACACATGCAGTAGGCTTAGATCTGTTTATATATATTAAATATTTTAAACCTCAGTTTACACTTTGCAGCTGTAAACAAATGTCACACAGGTTAATAGTAAAAATGTTTTGAACCAAATAAAGTAAAAAAATATTGCTTTAAAACAGGGTTTCATGCCGTGTACTGTATATGCCTGTATATCAGAGCTTTTAATGGGAACACAAAGATATTTTATATTGTACAATGACTCAGCTTATTAAAATGGCCACTTAACAGTAATGTTTCACAAGCAAATCTGTTAAATCGAGAATCTGTTAAAATGTGTCCTTAGCTTGATTTATACCACTATTGATTTTCAAATGCTTCATTTTCAGTCATGCTGTTCTCACTGCCACTTGTGCACTAAGTACCCACATTTTGCTCACACCTACTGGTTTGTGAGTGGTTTGTGTAACCCAGGGGGCTAAAAGAGAGTCTGAGCTCACCGTGGTGGTTTTGACTCGGCCTCCAGGCTGTGTACAAGTCCAGCCAGATTTATTGACTAACAGGTCACATCCTTCGTCCTCCAAACATGGCACCATCTCACACCACTGCTTTTTCCGAACAATGCCAGCTGCAGAGAACGCAGAATGAGAAAAGACAATTAGAGATGTGAGAAATAAACAGATGAAAAGAAACGATAGAGAGGTGCACGCAGAGATTTAACCATTAAAATAGAGAGGATGGGTTGGAGGATTGCTGATAGAGAAAGACGGATGGAAAAATTATGGAAAAGAGGAAATGTGGAAAATATGTAGAAATACATATAAATAGAGTGAAATGGGTGGAAAGATGTAGAGGGATGGATCAGAAGACAGATGAGATGTGAAGGTAGATGAGCAATGAAGTAAAGAGACAATTAGAGAGATATGAGAGCAGGGGATGACGGAAAGAGATGAGGAAAAGATGGAGAGAATCAGACAGATGGAGAGAGCTGTGATCAGTCAGGTAAATAAAGTCAAACCATCACAAATGATATTTAACAAGTTTTACAGCTCTTCTTGCAACATTTAAAAAAGGATGACATATTGTGTAAGCCCAAAGCAAAAAGACACACATAGTTTTAACAATCTGTGACATTCAGTGTCAGTCAATCAATCGAACACAAGTCATTTTGTCATAACAACATGTTGCAATTGGTACCAGCTTGAGCACCAGCTTCGTCTCAGCATGTTCTACTTTATTTAAGTTTAACACTTCAGTTTGCAGTTTCTACATTCCTCAGAAAAGCCCCAGGCTTAAGCCCGTTACCTTTATTTGCACTGTAGGATTCTCTGATACAGTGTGCTGCAGTGATCACGGTGATAAATATAGTGGCAATTAAATCAGAGCTTGGAGAATGTATTTTGCAGTCGTAATGCAATATTTTAATTTAACTGATTTTTTATCGGGGTTACTTGAGGTAGATCTGTTCATTTCTGTCCCTACATGTAGTCCCAGTAAGTGTCAGTGCTGTTCCCCCGCTTTTAGTTTTGTTGCCATTTTCCTTGTTGCCATGTTGGTACAGATACACATCCCCATGTGTTTCCTAACAAGGAATTAGTGCAATGAGCTGAAGTGTACTCAAGTCTTTACACCACTGATGAACCCAATGGAAACCACTTTTTAGTCACTTTTTAATTCAAGGACAACAAAAGCGCCACTTATATATGGCATCTTCAGAACTGCATAATCTGCATGTAACTTTGGCTAAAAAATAGGTGATGACAAAACGGATCAATGCATGTTGGGCAGTTTTTCATGTGCAAATAATACTAATAAACCAATGAAACTAATTAATCCAGTTTATCTTTTTCAGTTGGAAAAACCATATGTATGAGGTAGTTTCATTACAAAACGCTGTACATATCTGCATATTCTAGCTGTAAGTCTTTAACAACAAGGAGTAAAGTGTTAAGCTTCAGCTTTTAATCCCGTAAACTGTACTAGTACAACTTGACTAAACAAAATAACCATTGTAATCTACTTATGAATTAATAGTGCTCAATAGCAACGTGTTAAGGAATGTGGGGATAAGCCAGACAGAAACTAAATTACAAAATAGGTGGCACTGATTGAGACTGTCACCATTTTATTGTCCTGTTTGCCTTTGATGCAACACCAATTTACCAGGAATAGAAAATCAAACATAATAAATGCAGTTATCTATTTCTGTGAGAAGCAAAAAGACACAATGAATCACCAATGAGCATTTCAAAATTTACATTAAACCTGTGCTATTTGAAATTGTGCCGCTATAACAATATATCAGCACCAGAATATCTAATAACAGCTATAATAATGGTGCAACTCAAAATATAAAAACAATCTTCTCGCTGCTTCCAAGACATTAAAGATACCCTGTGGAGATTTCACTGTATGCTAAGATTATTTTTTATAAACAAATATTATTTTGTTTTCATAAGCAGAGTTCATGAAAATCATGGTGGGTTAGGAAGAGTGGGTAAAGAAAAACAGTGAATTTAGGGTCATTATTTACACGGTATAATCAGGTGGTTTTTGGTGTGATAAGACGCCTCTCTTAGGATCAAGTGTGTAGGAAACTGCATAAAAATGGATTTAAGAATGAAAACTGAGCAGCCATCTGAATATGTAAATGAGATTCAGATAAGACTAAGTGATGAACTGAAAAAGGAGGAGAGAGTAAAGACAAAGTAGAGGTTAAACGTATCTAGATAACATTTTTGACCATTACAGGATATGGGCACGATAAAGGAAGAATGATACATACATTTATGCTTACATTCATATGCATCTATGAATGGAAAGCAGCGAACCAGAATGAATTATGGGGCATGCATACATTATATTGTTTTGCCACAGCGTTCGTGTCATGTTCACTCTTGTAAAACATTTGGGAATTGTGCTCACTTCTATATCTAGAAGTTTTATCTAAGGGCACCTTCAGTAGCTGTCATAACCTTGCATGTATATCATCTGGGAGCAATGTACCCAATGTTAATATCTGTTCACTATAAACGATATCTATATATCTGTCAATCCATGAAATATGTATACCTTCTCAAGCACCACATGGCCAAGTAATCTAAGTACTATGAACATTGTGTCAGCATTGTAGACAGCGAGCTGGAAATCGACACCCATATAAAGCACTGTTATTGTTGCGTGCATTTTGCTGACATGCTACTTGAGGTTGAATTACTTTGTGCTGCTGTAGTTTGCCTCAAGGCTAGTTGCACGCAAACAATCTAAATCTAATTTTTTTACTTTTGGGACAAAGTTATATATAGGGAACCATGTAATTTCAAATAGCTGAAAAATGAACACCAAAGATATTCTTATGGGCTTCATGCTGTTTGTCTTCGTTGTCCATTTCTAGACAGGATCCTGACACCAGAACTGGACAGACAGTAGGCCTTTGTAATGACAGGAATTTAATGCCACCTTCAAATGGAGCCATTTAAAAAAGCAATAACAACATTTAAGCATGGTTAGACGACTGTTCCTAATACTGCATGGCTTATCCCTACAGGGGTTCCTCAATGCATTTAAAGCACCCATCCGCTCTACATGTTCTTCTGTTACTAATGACATACAATGTTAACAGCTGTGTTGTCTCTATCAAACTGTAGATGGATAATATTATCTTTGCTGTCAGCAGGGCACAGATGCTTCGATGTTAGGACATTGACAGCCAAGTTAGATTAAAATGAGAGTTACGCCGTATATGTCTATCACCACCATTCCCGTCTCTGTCTGTTAAATATGAAGTCAGTCAGCAGCCCGTTAGCTTAGCTTAGCCTGAATACTGGGAACAAATGAAGCCAGCTACTCTCAAGGTGCCCTCAACTAGCTGTCTGACAATTGTTCCCAACTATAAATATCAATACAAGCCTCCATAATCAACAATGAAAAATTGTAGGTCTTATACGTGCACAAATTAAACCGACTAGAGGTGATGTTATCAGAAAACGCCAGGGTAGCTGCTTTGCTGCTTAGTTTTTGTGCTAAGCTAAGCTAACTGGCAGCTGCGGCTGTAAGCTTCATATTAATTATACAAAGAATCATTTAATGCTATTTTCTGTTATGAAAACATTGGTACTTATACTCAAGTACCACAATCAATCATCGCATTAATTGTTTGCGTTACTGTAATGGCTTCAAACCACATACTCTAAAATGTCCTTTATTCTGTCCACTGTGACTATTTTTTCAACAAGTGTCTGTTTTTAAAGGAAAATCATTTTATCTGTTAAACATGCTATCACATATTTTTTATTATGATATTCATTTTATGTAAATCTAAAGGATAAGAAATTGTTCTGAATCTGCATTTGCACCCGGCACTGCTCTGAAGCTGTAAGTGTAGTGTAGGAGGTAAAGCAGACTTTGTAAATGGAAAAGGGAAGCAGGAGGGCAGGAGAGAAAATTAGAGGACATATTGAAAACCCACTATTCACTGAGGTGAAAGGAAAAAACAACTTGTCAGATGTAATAGCCTGAGATCTGGCAGACATTTTTTCCTCCTTTTGTTATTTAATCTACTGCTTCGAATTTGTCTAATGAAATTTGTCAGCAAGGTCACTTATATAATTTACTAATGGGTTGTGTTTCGCATCTCAGTTAACATCCTAGTGGGGTGACCCTCTGCTGATGAAGATGTAGAGTCCCGCCTGGTAAATAATGGTAATGAGGGAATTAATGCTGTACGGTATGTGAGTGTGGAGGCAATCTTACAGTATGTGTTACAGATGTCATATTTGACAATGATAAGTATGAAGCAGCCTACTTTTGAAAGGAGATCAGACCTATGTTATCACAGTTGTTTCAGATGAACGATGACCTACAGTGATGCAGGTATTATTTCATGTTGACAGAACAGACTCACAGTTGGTTTGAGTTATGAAAATTATTTATGCATATTTTCATGTCAACAGTGGATCCATTTTGTAGTGGGACAATTATTGCTGACAGTGTAAAACCCCTAAATATTTAATGATTTTATAGTACCCAGATTTATAGTACCTTTCATCTGCTGGAGTTCAACACAGAACTAAAAGAACAGCATATTTTGGATGTGTATCCATAAGTTGGAAACAAAGAAATATGGTTCCATATTAATGATGCTCATGTTGCTAGTGTTTGCTGAATGTATAAATATGCAGCTGTTACTGAGCCAATGTTTTGTTGTATGCTGCCCCAGATGATTAAAAATTATTTAAAAAGTTTAATGAAAGTATTTCAACTACTATTAATACAATAGTTTGGATGCTAGCTTAGCATAAAGTCTAGACAAACATAAAAAAATCCACCTACAACACCAATTCAGATGATTTTAAGTTTTTTGATTAAGTCAGGCTAAGGATTTTTCCCTACCTTCCTTTCCTCTACTTAATGCTACAGTAGGCTAAGCTAATCACCTCCTGTCACTAGCTCCACTCATAACACACAGAGATTAGAAATGCATTGATCCTCTTACCTAAATGACTAAACACACTAACAAACTAATAAATAAATATCCATAGTTTCTAAAATCATTATTTATTTAACAACATTTTGTCCTCACACAGACAATGTAGCTCCTGGATTAAATCTAAATCCAAAATTTTTCCCGTTCTGAACTACATATGAGCAGCAGTCTGAGCATTACTGTTTAAATTCACCATATAATAACTGTTTAGGTGAATTATTTTAACATGACATTAACATTATTTAATAAAAACTAAATCATATAAACTACTTGATTCTAAACATTTTTTTTCAGACATATTTGTTTATATTGCATTTATGTTGCAACCAATGTAACATTATACACTCCTGTTTTAAGACAACGAATCCAGTCACTTTGGTTTATGCAACAAACCAATCACAAACCATGAAGACAAGCTAAGACATAGCCCTTATCTGTCACATTTTTATTGGCATCACTAACTAAACCCATCTCCCAGCAACATCTTGGCTAATAGTAACACTATCTGTGACCATTTGACCATTTCACTGCTGCACTCATGTGAAGGTACTGGCCTAAACTTATAAGATCCGGGGGTGATATGAAATAAACACATCCCTTAAACACACACACACGCACGCGCAGACAGCAAGGCACAAACACACCAAGGAGCACACGTTTGATGCTATGTGTAAGGTATCAGC
>OMLM01011958.1:0-22959 GCA_900302695.1 Helostoma temminkii
AGTTTCATTAACTGTAACAGTTAGATCTCACATCAGTGTCTAAACAAACATGGACGTCAAGCGGCAGCTTGTCCATGAAAAGGAGCTAAGTGAGATCCTGGACGGAGACATGGACGACGCAGACAAGAAACTAAAAGGAAAAGATTCAGCAAACCTCAGGTGAAGCTGTAGTTACTGTATAAAAAACACTGACAAAGACCATTAACCATGTCCTCTGCCCACAGCAGCAGACTAAGTCTAGAAGCATCAAATGCCATTTCTAATGGGCTGTACAGCTGTTAGGTGTGTGCAGGTCTTTAGCTTGTTTCATGGACTAATTTCAATATTTTAATTCATTAAATCAAATGAAAATTTAAATTCATTTTCTATTTTATTTTAACATAAAAGTTTGTCTGAATGTTTCTAGCATTAACAGTGCAGATACGCTGCTGCTGGACTGACCCTTGTTTTTCCTTCACTCTACTGTGATAAGTGTGTGTCATTTGACATGCAAATCCAGTTATTTGTCCTGAAACAAAACAGCAAGTCCATCTCTGAAGGGCTTTGGAAGAAAAAAACAAAAAACTAAATTAAAGTTTTGCAGTGGCCTAGTGAAAGTCTAGACTTAAACCTGATTCAGATGCTGTGTTATGACCTTAACCAGACTGTTGATGCTCAAAAACCCTCCAGTGTGGCTGAATTAAAACAATTCTGCAGGAAGTGTGAGGCAAAGTTCCTCCACAGTGATGTGAAATACTCATTGTCAGTTATCACAAACGCTTTATTGCAGTTGTTGTCTTTTCAGTGCAACCCTGCTTCTCACTAAATACTAATAATATTTTCGTACATTTAAGTTAAACAAGTCTGGACTTTTCTAGAAATTCTGGACGAATTGAAATGGCTGCATTGGCTTGTTCAAACCTCCCCACACACTAATGATACAAATACATGTGTTTTCATGTTGTGGTGTGGTACTTAGACATGCATCCCAAGGCCCTTTAAAGGAACAGTAATGCCTGCATGTCCACTCCGAGACACTGAAGTTTTCAAATTCGACTATGTTTCAAATGAACTCATAGAGTCAAAATGTGTCAGAATACTTTAAAAATGTATTGGTGAGAAGTCAGCTATAAAGCAGACACAAACACACAGTATGATGTCCCACCTGCAGTGTGTCTGCAGTAGTAGCAGATGTAGTTGTGTGGGACGTTGTCTTCATATAAACCCATGCAGGTGCCATGTTGCCAACACAGACACGACTCGCACTGCACAGAGACACAGAAAGGGTTAAAACAGAGACAGATCCATCAGGTGTAGTCAGGTGAGCTAGTCTGGACAGGTGAACTTTCAGTATCTTTCAGTAAAGCTCTGTGTGTGTGTGTGTGTGTTACCTGGATCATGAAGTCGTTCTCCTCGTCCACCTCGCACACACACCTCACCACCTCACACTCCTCCGTCTCCATAGCGACAGGCCAAGAAGACATGTCCTCTCCGCTCTCAGCCGTCAGCGTCGACCAGTCGCTGCCATCATCAGCTAAAAAAAGGAGAACGACGCTGAGGCTTTTTTCACATTAAACACTTATACTCCTGTTTAGACTCAGTTTGTCAATGTGTTCTTTTCTGCCCAGGAAATAAACAATAATACACTGATAAAACTCATTTATACAGGAACCAGGAACTGGACCGCCACAAGACGCAATCAGCAGAAAGAATTGGATCTGTTAATGATTAATAATTTTAATTATTTAATTAATTTTAATTATTCTGTTAATAATCTGTTAATAATTTGACATTGTAGGAGGACAAAAGCTAGAGATGTTGTGGTAAAGAATCTTTTATCATATCTTCTGGACTTTAATTTCTCCCCACTGGCAATAGATTACAGAAGAAACAGTCTCTTTCGTCACATCAGAAACTCAGACAAATGGATGAATATCTATTTAAAAACTTATAAAGGAAAATAGTAAAGAAGCTGTGATAAGCTTCCTCTACAGGGAGTTTGGACTCAGCCTTAGAAGTAGGGTACAGAGTTCTGACATCAGGAGGAAGGTTTCTGTGTGTATACATGTGCAGGTTCCCACCTTGTGTCTCTGTAGCCTGGAGTCCAGTGGACAGCGTCAGAGTGATTCGAGGTCTGTCTGAGTTCTCATCATCACTGCTGCCGAGCCCTGCCGAGAAGACAGAAACGGTCCATTAATTATTCACACTAACGCTGCAGTCATTATGTTAATTAACCCCACAAGTAACACATAATGTAATCAGCTACTATATGAAGAGAAAGGCTCAGGTGCGTTCAGGTGATTGGTTGTCTCACCAACAGTTCTTGGAGGTGGTTAAAGTTCTTTAAATCACTTAAAGCAGGAAAACCCCTCCCCTAAACACCTTCCTACGATAGGGAGCAGCTCTGGGTCTGGATGCTTCTGAATGAAGCAGCCAATAAATATCAGTTATTTTTTGGGACTGAACACAGACCAACTAAATAATTCACCTGAATTAGTTTTTTTCTTCTTCTTCTTTTTCTTCTTCCTTAGTTTGACTCTCAGGAAGTTCTTCCTCTCTTTTCTCTCCTGTCCCCCCGTTTTCCCTCCGTCTTTCTTTACTTCTTCTGTCAGAAAAACAAACGTCTTAATGTTACAAACACTGAAATAAAACCGAGATCATCTGTGTGGAGCAACCACTCGTCAGTCGTCCTACCTGTTCCCAAGGTGCTGTGCTCTCTGTTATCACGCTGACAGGTGCTGCTCTGGTTCTCATTCTTCCTGTCGGACATGTAGTCGCCGCCCTCAGAATACGACCTCTTCCTCCTACAACAACCCCAGTTAACATCAAACACAACTCCCCTCCTGCTGATGTTCTGTGCAGGTCCTGCTGTGGGATCTGAACCGTCCACCCACCTCTGTGTTTCCTGCTCGCCACCGCCTCGCTCGTCCAGCTGCTGGTCAGAGTGGTAGTACTTGATGTGGTAGTGCAGCAGAATGGCCTTCCTGAATGACTTGGTGCAGCCCGGTGCAGGACACTTGAAGGGGTTGTGGTCCAGCTCAATGGAGAGGATGGGAGGAGGCTGGTTCTTTATCACCCTGTACACTGAGGTTAAACAGAGTCACTTCTGAAAACATCACATTAACAAACTTGCTGTTAGCTTTTTACTGAGTTGATCAGTTTTATATTTATTATGTTTGTTATTTCATGTGACACTGCTGAGAAAAAGTATTTGCTCCCTCACATCTGCTCCACACAATATTTCATTAAAAGGTCTGAGGCTCTGCAGCTTCAGGACCTGTTGACTTGTCATAATTGGTGCAACCATGAATTCTGAGCTCTACCAGATAATCCTCAAGGAGACTGTCCGGCCATCAGCTAATGACCTTAAGCTCAGGAGCACTTGGGTTATGCAGCAGGAAAATGATCCCAAACGCACCAGAAAGTCGAACAAAACACAAAAAAGTGTTATGGAGTGTCAAAGTCTGGACTTAAATCAGATTTAGATGCTGTGTCATGACCTTAAACAGACTGTTCATGCTCGCAAGCCCTCAGATGTGTCTGAATTAAAACAATTCTGCAGGAAGAGTGGGACAAAATTTCCTCCACAGTGATGAGAAAGACTCATTGTCAGTTTTTCACAAACGTTTGATTGCAGTTGCTGCCGCCAACGGTGAAACAACCGTTATTAGGTTTAGGGGGTAATTACTTTATCACATAGAGTCAAACAGGTTTGAAGCTTTTTTCCCTTAATAAATAAAATCATCTAAAAACTACTTTCCATTTACTCAGGTTTTCTTTGTGCGATATTAAATGTTGTTTGTTGATCTGAATCATTTAAGTGTGACTAATATGCAACAAAAATCAGGAAGGGAGCAAATATTTTTTTACAAGACTGTACATCATGTAGATCCATCACTGCAAACAGAAGCTGCTGATCGATAATTCATCTACTTTAATTTACTTAACAAGTAGAGGCTAAGTACCAGAAGAGAACACTGTCATAATTATGCTGGTTTCATACTTATATGTTTCATGGTTTTATCACTTTAAGTAAAATTGTTCTAGTTTATCCATTTTTATTTCCATAAAAGTGACTTTACACACAGAGCTGATGAAAATGCAGAAAGACAAACAGCTCGTCACACTAAAACCAAAGTGGAGATTTGGTTTAAAACCCAAAGACTTGGCTCCATATGGGATCTAAATCACATGACTGTAAAACTCCAGTTACACATCATAACTGTGGTGTGGAAATGGGTTCATGTTGTGTGTAGTTTGTGTGGAGCTTCACTTACAAGGTTCTCTGCTGAATTTGTGTGTGGTGGGCAGGTGGGCCTGACGCTCCAACAGGACATCTGAAGAGATGCAACAAGACGAGCAAACAATATGCTGTTATAGAGCCAATATAAACTACAAACAATCAACATCACTAGAAACATATAGAAATATCATGTTGCATTGGCCCAAATATAGAACAGCTGGACTTTCATTTTCTGAGGCGTGCAGTTATTTTTCTACATTAACTTGAACTGAAAACATTGTCAGCTTGTGTGGATGAATCTCTGAACACTACGTTAAACTCAGATGTGTTTTATACTGAGAAAAGTAAACCTGGGATTATCTAAAACCCCGTTTACCTCTGTCGATGTGCGCAGTGTTAGGAGGAGCTGGCTGAGTGGAGTCGGCTGCGACTGGCTCATTCTGAGCGCCAGTGGTTTTACCTGGAAGAGAAGAGTTAATGGATCAGTGACAACTCTGCAGACCGAGGGCACGTCATTTCTTCTAATTTCATCCACATTTCTCTAAAGTGCTTGTTCGCCTAGCAGCAACCACCACCACTGTACCAAACACTGAAGAAGTGAGAAAAAATGTCCACAGACAACCTGCAGGCTGTTCAATAACAGAAGCTCTGACTCAGTTTATTGCATCGCTGTTAAAAATACCAGATTCCTCCTCAGCTGCTGTAGCTCAGGTGTGTCAGTCCCAGCCATCATCACACTGTCGTACTGAAGGTACATGACTGCTACAGAATCATACTGAAAGCACAGTTTCAGGGCTCTCACACCAGCCAAGTCATAGCAGGTGTATAGTTTCTGGATGTGAGCACTAGTCTTCTGTTGTGTATTTAGTTTTGTCACAGTCAGAAAGGGAACAACATCAGCTGCAGTGTTTAAAGTTGTTACACTTTTCCAGTAATTTTATTTTCTATAATAAAATATGCTGCAACTGCAGTATCATTAGTACTCGTATCAGTACTCGGTACTGGCAAGTACTTAAATGTAAATACCTGTACTTGGTCTCGGGACATCCCTGACAATTCTCCATCTTAGCTTCTGAAGGAAGTCCGGACCTACTGTACCGTGACAGGGAACACGTGTTAGAATCACGTAACTTACTTTCATCCGTTTTCTTCTTTGCTGGTGTGTGGGAGGATGACGCTTCTGCTTTCCTTTTCCCCTCTTCCTCCTCCTCACATTCTTCCTTCTCCTCTGATGCTTCCTTTTCCTCCATGTCCTCTTCCTTCTTCTCCTTCTCCTCTTCTTCCATTTCTCCACCATCCTCCTCCTCCTCCTCCTCGCTCTCCCCTTCCTCCCATCCCTCGCTTCCCACAGTCTTCTCGGTTCTGGACTTCTGCTTTCACAAAGGAAAAGAGAACAATTAGCGTCTGATGAGCTAATCAGGTGAAGCCAGTCAGACGAGGAGTAATGGGAGCTTCTTACCTTCTGGAAGGGTTTGACCTTCGTTGGCTTCACAGTCCGAACCACACCATCATAGAAACGCACTGTGTAGGAGTCTGGCACAGAAACAGTGTTTTTAAAAACACTTCATACACTTATGTGCTCTCTGAATAAACATAGTTCCAGTGTCATTTGTGCAGAGATGGGTAGATGATCCTGAAGCAGTGAAGCTACTGTTTCAACACATCCTGCAGTTAAAGACGTCCAGAAATTCAAAACGTGAACACATCTGGCTACATGGACTGGAGATTTAAACTATGATAAATGACCACAGATACACCAACATTTACACCTGATAATAAGGAATAATTCATACAATAACTTAATAATTTAATCATAAAGACACAGAAATTCATTAGAGGAGCCAGAGAACGTGTCTAATTTTATATATTTCTTATGTATCTGTGAAACTAATCGAAGGATGAGCTCCTTGTTTCTGCACTTCATAAGGTGTAAAACTTTAAACTGAGCCTCACCGTCCTTGTTGACCCTGAGGATCTTGGCCGGGTAGAAACGACAGTCCGTCCAACAGGCCAGAACTTTCGAGCCTGCAACAAACATCTGAGACAGAAAAGGACGAAAAATGAAAACAGAGAAGGCGACAGTGATGAAAGATAAATAAAGCAATAAAACAGAAGAAAACTACAGCACTGTGCCGTGCAACTTGTGTGTTGGTGTACAAGAGCCCAGAATGGCTTTTAAACAGTGAATATCGATTTCTAAGCTTCCAGGAAACATAAAAATGTTTCAGTCCAATATCATTTAGAAAGCCCCAGAGCTGTGGGATAATTTTATATTATCTAATTCATGTGTGCAGGGAGCTGAGAGCTGGGGGGGACACTCTGAGAACTGGACTTTCGATTCCAGACAGCTGGAACACACGTCACAGTAAATTTTCCTACAGCTGAAAAAACACATCAACCTCTGCATGAACACTCTGGTTTTAGCTGTGATTGGAGCTGTGGCAGTTCACCTGAGAGGCTGTAAGACCCGAAAACAATACACAGTTATGGATTTTTTTGTGACTTGACGTCAGTCAGCGTTCTGAAAAGATAAACTCTGGAGAACAGATGTCAATCCCCAAACAGAACATCTGAGTTTCATAAGCAGGTCCTCAAACATTTGAACCCAAATCTTGTGAGACTCTAGTTTCTTTGCATAAAAAGTATCAGCGCAAACTAAAGATTTCAATGTAACTCACATAACTGTGTGTTGTGACGTATTTAACTATGTTTTCTTATTAAAATGTGTTAAATTAAATAAATGTGTTGATTGTTTCCCTTTTTTCCACTGTTTCCCTGCCATGAATCTGGTTCTGATGGTTAAAATCATGTGGTACCGGGTGTAACTGTTGTGGATTCAGGCCCTGCCTCCTCAAACTGACTCGCTCCAGCGGCCGGAGGTACGGCGAGTTCCACTGAAACCATTCATTATGTCGACGGCTCCACTGACGGTAGTGGATCAGGACTCGCTCTTTGTCGTAGTCGATTTTTTCTATTGTGGCCGGGTACCTGACGGGAGAACAACATAATGCAGGACAAGACGTTAGAACTTAATACAAACGGCAGAGTGAACAGTTAAAGACACAAAGACATTTGATGGTTTGTATGTCTGAAGACTAAAATATTGTTTTTGTGTTTGTGGTTCTGACCAGTTCTTGTGGCGGTCTCGGGCCTCCAGCTGAGCTCCAACCTCAAAAGTGATTCCTGACCTGTCCGGAGGAGTCTTCATCTGCAGAAACAAAGACACAAATGTCAGTAAAAGTTACTATTGACACTTACTTTAGGCAGTAACTGTTATTTTAACACTTTGTGTTTGGTTTTACTTGTGTCTGAAACTGTGGGGTTCAGGTAGGAAGTGCGATATAACCATGTGTCTGTACATGGCAGCAAAATGGCACGTTTGTTTCCACATTCAGAATCTAAATCAGTTTGACTGAACACTTCAAACACATTTACACATAAATAGTCTGAATCCAGTTTTCAGCAGCTGTCAGATTACTACATGACAGTACAGATACTGACACGCAGCTAAACGGATACTGTATATCAAGCTACTGTATATAACACTGAGTAAACTGAAGCATAACGCCATTATAATCAGACAAAAATGTCTAAGATTGTTACTGTATGAGTAAAAAATAACACTTAATAAAAATACAGGTTATCTGTATAAGCTGACATAGTTACAGTATATATACTGCGACTGCATTGAATACTTCTGAAAAAGTGTAAATATGTTTCGTATGTACAGTTATGTTTATATGTATGTTATGATTTCAGAGAAAGAAAAACACAAAATCTTCCCATCTGAGAAGCTGGAACAGACACTACTGACAGTTATAACAACAATAACAATAATAATAATATTAATACATTAATGTATATTTGAACTGTCCCATAAACGGTGAACTACAAATATAATTCTAATGATTTTATTGAGTATAAATCTAATAATGATTCTGATTATGTGAAGAATTAATTACAAAACATTACAACTGGGTTTCAGTTGACTGGACGTGACGTGATTACGTCATACATGCAGGACGTCAGTAAAGACTCGGACATAACGGCTGCAGCCGAGTAACTTTTTAGTTAAATTTATTCATAAGTTGGCAAAACTTTAGTCAGAGTTATTGGAGGTTGAACGTGTGAATCCATCGCTCCACTGAACAACGACAAAAGTCCATAAGTGTGATTAATAAATGGAACAAACTGAGACGATTTTGACATTTCTATCTACTCCGTTAGAGTCTTCTAAGAACGAAGCTGATTGGGCCAAAACTCGCCTACTGAGAGTTCTCATTGGCTGTCTCTGTTGTCCGTTACCAGAAAAAAGAAATCCCGCCCCTCTGGAGCTGCATTTTGACAGAGCTAACATGCTAATGCTAGCTGTGTTAGCTTCAAAGAGCAGCAAGCTGTAACATACAATGAAACGCAAAAAACTACTGTAAATTGCGGGTTTGTAAACTACACCTGCATCGGAAAGTAGATAAGGACACGCCCAGAGTTGTTCATTAAGTTCGTCCAGTTAATCGAAGTTGTCTCTTCTCTCCATTGACTGTGAACAGATGAGCTAACACTGCTAACGACTAGCCGCAGCTGAGGTTAACTAGCTCAGTCTGAAAAGTCACACCGACAGCTGCAAACAGGTTAAAGTTTCGTGTCGGCCGATGAACTGTCACGGAAGCGGAGACCTTTATAAAACCGCCTCCGCATTTTAAAGGTAATAAAAAGAGTTAAAAGTATAAATGAAAGACATAAAGCTTGTTTACCTCTGGCGCTACTTGTGCACTGCGCTCGTCATTCTGTGATGACTGCACAGCGCATGCGCGGATCGTACCGTTCAGCTGGTTTGTGTAACAGGATTTAAAATAATATAAACATGATGTTTACTGGTTTATATCTATTTTCCTGCTCCGCACAGAGACTTCACCGCAGCTCACACTCACATGTTGCACTTTTACTGCTCTACATTCGCTTCACAAACGATGCGGTAGTTGGTTATGTTTCAGAATCGGAACACAAAATACAGTTTAACGTGATCTGACTGATTCCTGCTGTGTCACTCAGCAGCACCTAAAATTATTCAAATGATACATTCAAAGATATGTAAATATGTACATTCAACACATGAGATCATCCACATATTGTATAAAGTGTTAAAATTTGCTCCAGCTGCAACATTAAACACATAAATGCGTCAACAATTATAATCAAGTAATATCATATTAGAATAGAATAGAGAATAATAGAATAGAGTAGAATAGAACAGGCTATATTGTCTTACTGAGCCATTCTGCCTAAAGAGTTATTTTACTGCAAAGTATCTTTTGACCAAAGCGTTTGTACTTGTACTGGTAACACAGAACTGCTCCAGTATTATAGTCCTACTGTAGTAATAAAAAAAAAGCTGTGTAGCAGAGGATGGTTTCGATCCATCGACCTCTGGGTTATGGGCCCAGCACGCTTCCGCTGCGCCACTCTGCTCCTGCTGTTAGATACAGACACTGTTCCTGTCAAGCAGCGAAAATATACGAAGTTAACGTCGTTTCATAATGTTTGTTTATGTACTTTATAGTATTTGTGCAGGATTCATGATATTGACCTGTGTGGAACAGAGAAATGTTCAAAAGTAATTTAATAAATAAGCCACAATGAGAAAACCGCTATTATGAAATAAAAGCTGACTTTTATTTTTTCATTGTCACTTACTGTAAAATGTATTAACATCCACTTACAGCAACAATAGTGTTATAAGCTTCAATTAAACAGCTTTTCATACTAAAGCACTGTTTCTGACTTTATTCATGTTTTATCATTTATTAACGCAGAGTGATTCACTGTGAGCATCACTGCAACATCTCAGTCAGCAGTTGTCTGTTTGGTGTCTTTCTAATACAAAACTCACTGATCCAGAACCAAAACTAGACAAAAGGACAAATGATTACAGAGTAGCAGTAATAATACACAGTAAGCAGTACACTAGTGACACCTGGAAGCAGTCGTGTTAATTACACCCTGGAGCCTTCACAGTAAAATCAGGACCCAAAGTAAAAATTGTCCCAGTGTCCTGGAAAACCAGAAGCAACATCAGGAATCCTGATTTAACTGCAGATGGACACTGACTTTAACAGGTCAAATAGATTTACAGTGTGTACACTTCCATCTTAAAGTGTTGTAAAACCATTAATGTCCCAGGGAATGAAAAGGTTTGTACAAATGTTTTAAAGAAAAAACTACAACTGTGCATTTCTATAAACGTACAGTATCAGACTAGAAGAAATAAACTGTTGTTAGCCGTTATCTGATTTTCTTTCTCATATCTGAACAGTATGAAATTAACGTTAAGTTAAAATCCAGAAACATGAGAGCACACTGGCAGCTTCATGGTTCCCAGTCTGAGTCCGACCAGGGACCTTTGCTTCATGTCAAACCCACTCACTACTGTCAGACTATCAAATAATGCCAGAAAAATAACCTTAAAAACAGACACATGTACCTAAAATCAATCAGCAAGAAGCAGCATGTAGTTAGATGTGAGAATGACGTTGTTACCGCAGCTTTACGTCCTTTCATGTTGTTTCTGATGAGCTCTCAGATTTTAGGAGACAGTGATCAAATAATTAGCCGACTCTACCTGTGTGGCATCTGTTCTCGGAAAATGACAGATACACATAATCTAACCACACCACAGCTCAGATACTGAGGCATCAGCAGTAGGAAAACACTCCATTTATTATTCCAACAGCTGTCCCACCCACCTTCTCAATTTTTAGACGCTGAGCTGCAGCAACTAGAGACATAAAGCTGATCAGACACATCATGAAGCTATGAGTAGTGAAAGCCAGGAGGAGCGGTGATGGTGATGTTGATGGAGAAGAGTAGAGAAGGTCAGGGGGAGCTGCGCTCTGTGTTTGTGGAACAGGGAGGAAAGAGAGGAGCTGTGGTCCTGAGTGAGGAAGGCAGGAGTGGTGGAGAAGTATGTGAGGTGGTACAGGATGTGTAGCGTGACAGCAGTGAGGTGTGTGATGGACTGGTTCAACGTGAAGAGAAAGTCAGTGGGAGTAAGATGGAGTACGTGTGTGTAAATGAGAAAGAAGGCGGTGGAATGGTACACACAGGAGTAGAGGTGATGAAGATGGATCAGTTTAGATACTTAGGGTCAACTGTCACTGAGGTGAAGAGGAGAGTACAGGCAGGGTGGAGTGGGTGGAGCAGAGTGTGAGCAGTGATCTGTGACAGAAGGAGATTTGCCAGGGTCAAAGGGAAGGTTTACAGACGGTAGAGAGACAGGCTAAGCTGTGTGGACTGGAGACAGTGTCACTGACAGAAAGACAGGAGGCAGATCTGGAGGTGGCAGAGCTGAAGACGCTGAGATTTTAACAGGGAGTGACGAGGATGGACAGGATTAGGAGTGAGGTTTGAGCATGTGCAGAGGAGGGACGTGGAGCATACTGGCAAAGGAATGCTGAGGATGGAGCTGCCAGACAGGAGGAGAAGAGGAAGAACAAAGAGGAGGTTCATGGATGTGGTGAAGTGTCACAGAGGACAGAGAGATGGGGATCCCTACAGGGAGCAGTGAAAGAAGAAGATATTCAAACACATATTTAGTAACTAGCTTTATTATCTGATCCAGATGCTCCTTCCTGAGGTACAGATAATACAGGTAAGACTGTATTAAAACCAGTTCACACACAGAGAACAGACATTCTCTGAAATGCACTTTGCTGCTGGACTGATGTAGACTGTGAAGTCTGCAGAGACTGTGAGAGGAACTGTTCAACTGGAGATTAATAATCAGTTCATTAAAGAATCATTAACAGAGATTTACCGTCCAGTCTAAACGACACACGCCTGACCTCTGATGACATGTTTAAATGATCTATATGTGCATGAAGGAACGAAGGCAGGCGATTGGCTCAGCTGAGCAGGTGAGGAGCCAGACGAGGGTCTCGTTTCAGCTTCTGATCCAGAGCAAGGTACTTCTGAGGAGCTGCTTCCTTGTGCCTGGAACAACCACACAAATAATCATATACCAAAGAACTGCAGCTGCCAAACTACATGATCTTTGTGTTAAATCTAATGTTAATCTGTAAACTGTGTGTACTGTACATGCTGAGTCGTTTCTTGGCGACTTCTATTTGAAGAGTTTTCTCTGCGCAGTATCTCTGGTACTCTTTCTCCTCCTGTTTGCTCATGTTCAGCTGGTTCTTGTGGTACCACTCCTGTTTCTTCTGCAGCTCCACAGTCTCCTAAACACAGATTTTATTGTGAACATTTTCCACTAAAGGTGAACGATAGAACCAGATTCTTCAGTGATATTTTAATGTTATTCCTGCACTGTACAATCGGCTGCCAGTTTATTAGGTACACAAACCTAAAACCAACAGACTGTTAGAGATATCCTGTAATAAATCCTCCATGGAGGTGATAATGTTCAGTTTGTGTTTAAACTGAGCAGCTGTTTCAACTGTATTCATGCTCCTGAACTTTGGATAGAAATGACTGTGCAGCTAACAAATGCTAGACTCCAATAAGCATATGGTTCAACTAGTTTTATTTTTAAAGGTTTGATTTGTTTGTCTTGCAGAGGGAAGGACTATGACAAAACAAACTGTATATCTAAACGAAGGTCAGAATATTTCAGCTGCTGTGGTTTGCGGTATCTTTTCCTACAGTTGCATGAGGCTGTGAGAATAATAGGAATATAATACACTTGAATACTACGCCACTCTTAAGCAGCTCAGCTACCTTCTCGTATCGTTCCTGAATGAGGTTGGCCGACTCTACCAGTCTCTGTTTATATTCAGACAAACAGTCCCGGTGGAGCTGCTTGGCGTCCTCTGCGCTCAGAGTGTCTGCGTTGTCCAGCCGGATCAGGAAGGGAGCCAGGATGTCCTTCTTCTTCTCCTGCAGCCACCTCCGCTCCTCCATGGCCAGAAGCTCCTAAAACAGCAGATAATGAATAGTTCGGTGGGTAGGTATAGTATAAGCCAGTAGGTGTTTAAATAGGTTGAATAATATAGGTTAGGACAGGTAGGAGCTGCAGGTGGGGAGATAACTGTGTTCAGTGTCTGTGTCTCACCATTTCCTCTCTCTGTTTGCAGGCTCTGGCAGCTCCTGTCGTCGTCCATGGGGACAGGAGAAGCTGAACCTGTCCCTCTTCCTGCTCTCTGCAGGCCATAATGTCTCCCACCTACTCACATGTACAGTGATGAAAAGTATTTGACCACTTCTACATTTGTCACAATTAAATGATTCAGATCAACCACATTTTAGTATAACACAAAGACAACCTGAGTAAATACAAAATGCATTATAAATGATAATTTCAGGCAAGTTATTAAGGGAAAAAAATCTCCATTTAACTGTAAATACAAAGTGCAGATCAGAAAAAGGGGGGAAAGGAGGAACATGCACTAATTAAATAAACAACTGGATGAAGTCATGACTAGAGAAACTCTGGGACCCAACAAATAATTAACATTTTTCAAACTAAATAAACAAATTAATAAATCAAATTAAATTAAACCATAACAGTGATCCCCTGCTGATTTAGTACGTTTGCTCACTGACAAAGAGAAATGATCAGTCTATAATTTTAATGGTAGATTTATTTTAACAATGAGAGACAGAACAACAACAAAAAATTCAGAAAAACACATTTCAAAAAAGGCATAAATTAATTTGCATTTATATGAGTGAAAGAAGTATTTGATCCCTTCACAAAACATGACTTAGTACTTGGTGGCAAAACCCTTGTTGGCAATCACATCTCAGGAGGGATTATGTCCCACTACTCACTGCAGATTCTCTCCAACTCCCTCCTCAGATTTGGTAAATGGTCTGCACTTATATAGAGCTTTCCTACCTTTTATTGGTACTCAAAGTGCTTTTACGCTGCTTCTCATTTACCCATTCGCTCACACGAGCACACACACAGTCACACACCAACGGCTGACCTGACTCATTGGGTGCAACTTGGGGTTTAGAATTTTGCCCGAGGACACTTGGCTGAGAATCAAACCACGGATCCCATGACAGGTAAACAACTGCTCTAGAGTAGAGTTGGGAACCTGATTGATTGCTTCTGTGGACAGGTGTCTTTTCTACAGGTAACGAGCTGAGATTAGGAGCACTTTCTTAAAGGGAGTGCTCCTAAAGTGGGATCTGACCTCTAAACTGGGACACAGGTAAGCCTGAAGACACGTTACCTCTTCAGTAGACCTGCAGATTTGAAAAACCACCTTCTCCTCATCCTTCATAAGGGCCTGGAGCATATTATACAGAGCCTGGGTAGCTAGAGGCTTCTCATATGGATTCACCTGCACATGAACACAGACACAAATTAGTGATTATTGAACAGCATGCTCCCTGGTGCAGCATTAGGACTTTTAGACTGAAAGTAATAACGGTAGTTCAGTGTTGACATTAAAATGTATACATTATATACAATGCAATAAAAGATGTTGAGTGTTTAATATGTGGAGTGAATGAATTTTAACAGTGTGTGCTGCATCTCCTGCCTGAAAGCTGGAGACCATGGTGGGCGTGAAGTCCTGCGCCTTCTTTTGTCCTGTTGATTCCAGTGGTTTGATGAAGCTTCTCTTTGAAGGGATGAATCTGTTATCCTCTAAGTGATAGGTCAGCTCGATCCGTCTTTGGGTTATCAGGAACACTCGCTCTGCCACGTCTTCGTTGGCTGGTTTGGACCTGTTCCTGTGGAAACGCTCCACCACTCTCTGTTCGCATACGCGCACACACATGCACATACAGGTGTACATACGTAAGTTTAATGTACAGCAGAAAAACACAGTTGAGTTGAGACAATATGACCCACAGCTGAACACAGGCTTTTAGATGTTCTATATTTGTTGGATGATGATTCTTTGCATATGAAAAGATCACATAAGATCTCGTCTTACTTGATAGTGAGACAATCAAGAGCAAAAGCTGCTTACGTCACTGTGCTCTCGATACAAAGTGATGTCTGGAATCATATTCTACCATTTTTATACACACAAATGATCTTGGAGCCAAAATTAAAAAGTGTTTATAAGTAATTAGAAACATACAGACTAACTAGACTTGCTCACTATTTGATCCCTCTTTGTCTAAATGTCTCCAAAGGTCTTTTTAGCCAATAGACAAGAAGATTACAGAGAAAAGGAGAATATGTGACAGAAGTTATGATCTGCTGCTGCTTTGTCTATAACTTTGATTCTTCTGGTTGCTGCCCTCCACAGATCAGTCCAGGAGAGAGACACTAACCTTAACAGAAACGGTGACTGACGAAAACATTTATTAAACCTTTATAGCTCAACAGAACAAAGTGTGACAATTTGCTACAGGTAGAGCTACAGGAAGTTTTACTTTTACTGAGCCACTGTGCAAACTTTGTTCTTCAGGAGAAGATCAAAATGCACAACTTAATGACTTGTTTATCCCGAGCTTGCGTTCATGACATTTTACCTGTACAGATTGGTTGTCATCAGCATCAGTATTTATTTTTGAAAACTGCACATGTCGATAGAAGAGGAAGTCAGACCGTCCCTCGAAGGTCTCTGTCATTTCACCTGACAGCACCACCCTCCGCACCAGGTTGTCCACACGAGCGCTGCTGAACTCCATCTCACGGTCGGACTTGGAGATCATGGATTTGTACCTGTGGACTGAATGAAAAGACAGAACATCACCAACGAGTTGAGCTTAACACTGAGGGACATTTATCATCAATGTCTCAGCAGCTGGAACAGTTCATATGATCCTTCATCCATCTCCACAGAGGAGATGCACAAAAACATCCTGATTTCACACACCATGACTAATAATTATTCAACCAATACCGATTATCTGTTCAAGATAATCCGCATTTGTTGAATAATTTTTTCTTCTTTGGTAATGCAATTTTTTTTTTTTTTTTTTACTTACTACTTATACTAGTGTCACACAACCTGCACAGAATTATTGGTGCGCATTATGAAACTGATGAAGAAATAACGATAGAAGTACATGAAGACATTTCATCCTGCATAAAACAACTGTTACAGAATGAGAGCAGCACAGGTTTGTGGGCCACCAGCTTTGATTGTTGATCAGGAGTTAAAGTGTGTCTGTGCAGATTTACATAAAAGGTGGAAGAGTCTTCCTCGTTTGAATCGTTCTGTGGTGAAGCCGTCGACCTTGTTGGCCTCCCTCTGCTCCAGGTGGTCGTTTCTGTGCTGATACCACTCCTTCACTGTGGTGACCTCTGTGCCTTCAACACACACAATGATGTGTTATACACAGCCAAGTTCCAGTGTCTTCCTGCTAAATTAATACAGTACCAGCACCAGCCCTGCCAAAGCCAGTTTTAGGACTTTATTTGGATCTGGTAGAAATACTGCAGACATTTCTTCTGAACAGAAAGACAAAACACTGGATTCTTTTTTAAGAAGCTGCAGCTTCTCTTAAACACTCACAGTCCAGGTCTTTGTATGTGGTCAGTCGTGTGACCAGGCCGTCTGACCTCAGGTACGGTGCAAACTTCTCCAGTTTTGCTTTTCTGTACTCGATCACCTTCTGCCCTCCAGGCCAGCGGGTCTCCAGGTCTGAATAAGAACAAAGAGGCAGCAGTTTGTGGAGGAGAATCAGATGTTTGACACTAAGGAGACATAATATTAACCCGTGGGTGTAAATCTGCAGCTGATCTGTGTTTATATATTTTAGTTTTGCTTTTTGCACTTTAAATAAAATCAGATGAATATTTCATTAAGGTTTTATATTATTATCTTGATGCTTTAATGCTGGTGTCAAAAACTTTGGACTCTGGTCCAGAAGAAACATCTAATTTAACTACTGAAAGTGGGTTTTCACACGGTATCAGCTCCAAGTACCAGGATGAACAGTGCTCATGTGGAGTTATTGTACCTTTTTTAGAGATCGCGATGTAATTGACCCAGGATCTCGGCATTTCAAGTCCACGGGGCTCCTCGTCCTCCTTCAGTAAAAACAACACAAGTCTGAGTTTACAATAAAAGATAATAAGATAATTGTGACATTTCCATCTTTTTCCCACCTAGCTTGGCTTAAATTGATGCTTTTTATTTGTCACATTGCTGTTATTTCAGTGTCCCATATATATCACAGAATAATAAGAATAATAATAGAAAAAAAGAGCAAAATAATATGTATCAAATACCAAAAGGTAAAATGTATAGATCAAGTGATCAGAATTTAAACTAAACACATTTCCACCTCCATCTTTTACAGAACTGTTGGATTAGACTGACTGAGGGGTAGATGGGTGTATGGGTTTGTCTAAACTGGCTGCAGTACTCACCTCATCGTCTTCGTTCATTTTATTCATCAACATTTTCTCCTTTTTCTTCAAGACGTCAAGAATCAGCTGCTTTTTACTGGTTGCACCGAACAAGACTGGTTCCCACATCCTTAAATCCTCCAGATCATAAAACATTTCCTACAAACGCGCACACACACACACACACACACACACACACACACACACACACACACACACAGGATGTCGCTTCAGGCATATGTGGAACATATCTAGTCTCTGCTGACGTTATGCTGTGTGTTATAAGGGACTCACAGCGCAGCTGTTGCTGCAGTCCTGCATGTTCACGTAGTAGTTGAGATCGTTCCACACGCTCTCGATGCCCAGGAAGTTGTCGTTGGAGGTGCTGTAGCTGTTCCCAGTCAGAGGATTGATGAAGAAGTTCTCCTGGACGCTTCGACTTCCTGAGAGAACCAGCACCCAGCAGTGCACCCTCAGTCCCCGCAGGGGGTCAGCTGGTGGCTGCCTAGTTTCCTGGTCATGAAGGGAAACGAAGGAGAAAAAACATAGAGAATTCACCTTCATAAACATTCAGTTAAAGACATCACAGCAAATCCCATTTTATCTCCAGAGCCATGAAACATCACGTTACCTCCAGTAGCTTCAGTTTCAGTAATTCAGCTTCAGTTTCCTGCTGCTTCTTCTTCTCTTGCTGCATCATAAACTGACTCCTCAGCTCCTTCTTGGGTCTCACGGTGTATTTATTGTCCTGCTGCTGCTGCTCTGACACCTCACTCTGCACTCACACAGCCAAACACTCACAGTCACGCACTGCCTGACTCTGGGAGCTGTTCATGCAGAAGGTCACTACATCACTTACGTTGACCTCTGTGCACAGCAGGGGGCAGACCTGCAGACTCTGGTCCAGCACACACATCTCTCTGACTGCGTAGCCGCTGACACAGTAGGCGTCGTAGTGGGAACCGAGCAGCAGGCTGCACAGCAGGGTGGCAAACTCAAAGCATGTGGCTCTCTGACTCTGCAGCACGCAGGTGGAGGAGAACAGGTGCCTGGGCTGAGACAACACACACACCTTCACTATCACTTCACTACACACTGAGGTGGTGTGTGTTGTGTGACACCGTCAGAACAATCAGATCAGAAAGTTTAACTTCTTAAGGAGAGAAACACCTGACGTGGAGGTCGAGTGAGGGTTAAATCAAGTACACAGCCGCTGTGGCATAATTAGTTTGTGTTTGTTTGTGTTTATCAGGCACGTCTGTGGCGTCTGTCAGTGATATCAGATGTTTCACAGCAATAGCAGAATGTGATTGGCTAATGAAGCCTCATGAAGCTTGGAGGTGTTGTTCTGTCTGGGCATGTTCATGGACAGGTTGTGTTGAAACGCTGAGCTTCCCTGAAGTAAAAGAAGCTTCAGGGTAACTGGTGTTGGTTACTAACCAGTTCAGTGGGCGGCTCCAAAAGGTCCAGAGACAGGAAGTCAGCCACAAAGGAGGCACAGCCCTCCCAGGTGAAGAGTTCAGGGTGGCTTGTTGGCGTGGGTCGAACAGTCATAGACACAAACTTCTGAACATTGTAAAAACAGACACAAGCTTTAGAAAAAAGAAAACTGAGGATATGTGTCTGATAAGATTAGATGGTGTTTTCACGTTACCTTCACTCCACACTCGTTGACAGGGCAGAGCAGCAGTGGCTTCCTGTCTGGATACATGTGTAAAAACTGACGCTGGAAGTTTTCTGCCATGGCCAACAGTCGCACCTCCTCAGGAGAGTTCGTCCTGTAGGACTCAGGACACAAGGTGTTCGCATTGTCCGAACTGTGGCTGTGACAGTGAATTATTACAGTGCTGAGGTCTCACACACATAATAACATATGAATGTGATTAGTGACTTTTAATAAGGTTAAAATAATCGTTTTTATCAAAAGTGTTGTTAAGATTTGAGGAATGATTCAGTTAAATTAGAGCAGCAGTGATCAGCTGATTAAAACATTTCAAGCACAAAAGCTGAAAGTGATGTTTCCTGTTTCTCTGAACATGAAATCATCAGCAACATGAATGTGACTCCTTAAGGTTCAGCAGCGTGAGATTCTATCATTTCAGCAACAAGTCTGATGATCATTTAATATAAAACTATTCTATAACTTCATTTATAACTACTATAAATGAAAACTATTCTCTGACTGCAGCTTCTCACACACCAGGATTTGTGTTTTCTCTGTATCGTGTCATCACAAAATAAATATTTTAGTAGATGATTAGTGAAACAGCAGAAGCTGTTTGAAAACTTCATCTTCATTTTTCCAGTAATTTTGCTTTTTCGTAGATTTGACAAATAATTAAAACATTTAAATGAAGAGATGAGAATCATTAGAACTGCAATCAATCAATTAACCAATCATCACCATTTCATCTTCTAGTAATCTGTCCATTATTTTCTTGATAATCATTACTTGTTCAGTCTAGCTTATAGATCTAGCCAAAATACTACAAAAGTCATCTCAAGGTTATTTACAATTAAGCTATGAAATATATAGAAAACCCAACAAATGCCACTGAGCAGCCCTGCGGCCATCTGCCTCGACAGGTTGGAGTGAATAGAAAGTAAAATTGTAAAATAAATAATGTTCTCTGAGTCTGTAAAAGTCACGTGTCCACCCACAGATTCAAACCCTGATGACCAGAAAATATTCCACTACTTTGAGGCTGGAACCTGTCACACAGAGTTACACCTAAAATTAAAGTATGAACTTTCAGACAGTGAACAAACTGGTACATCAGGTGTAAAAAGTGCAGGCACCTCGTGGCCTCCTTCAGTGTGTTCACTCACAGAAGCTGGTTAGAAACAGAGACGTCAGCGAGGCTCCGCTCCAGCTCTCCCTCCTCCTCCTCCTCTTCCTCCTCTTCCTCCTGTGTGTCTCCACTTCTGTGTAGCTCCTCGCTGTCTGACTCCAGCAGCGTCTCCATCCTCCACCAAAACGTCTTTATGTTCCTGAAGTTTAATTTATGCTCAAATAAACACAATTCAAAGCACCAGGATCCAGGTGGGCGGCCATCTGCCTCAACTGGCTCAAAACATTTAATGATTACATGGTGGCATGTAATTAAATATATTTACTCAAATCTTGTACTTAAATACAGTTTTTAGGTTCTTGGGTTTTACTTGCACATTTTCTGCAGTATTGCAGTACATTTTACTACATTTATGTACTTACTTTTCAAAATAAGAAAGCAGACAACCTTTCTTTTGATAGGGTAAGTATACTTTGTTAGTAATAGGATACTGACGGTAACGCTAGTACTTGTACTTGTAACTGAGAATACTGCCAGTGGACTAATACGCACAATATTTCAGAATATTTTGTACAGTACAAAATGGAAATACTCAAGTAAAATACATCACATTTGACATATAATATATATAATAAATATAAAGTAATAAAGTAATAAATGTAGTAAGTTATTTCACACGAAATGATTTGGAAATGTATTGTAGAACGTGTTTTTAAGCGGTTTTTACCTGCGCAGGTAACTCGGGTTAGGTGGCCGCCATGTTTCTGTCGTTGCTACAGAAACAGTCGCTAAACTTTTTTAACACTCACACAAGTTCATATTTTTATCACCCAGACGTTTGGAAGATGGTTTAGAAACCTGGAGACGCCCTCTGGAAAATGCCAGGTGTTTTTAAACGTCACTCGTTTCTTTTCTTTTTTGTGAGTCAGGTTTTCTAGAAACTGATGGTTCTGTCTGTGCTAGCAGCGGCTAACGGCTAACGGCTAACTAAATGAGTCCAACTTTTACTAAAGTGTTTCTGATTCTCCACTGAAGTTTTTGTCAGTAAGTGATTATATATCATCATCACTGTCACAGTTTATAAAATAATCTCCTTAAGGGAAAACTAGCGGGTTTTCCTGGTTATTCTCCTTAAAGCCGTTAACTTTCACCAACCTGACGTTAACTCCGATCAGCTCCACCTGACGCGTCTGCGACCATGGCAACAGCAAAGCGTGATGACGTCGGTGCTGCCTTCCAGGACCGTCAGAGAAAATTGAACTTACTTAAAAAACCCACCGGAGAAAACGAACACGGTTAGTTTTCCATCCAAAGCCTTCATGGGTATTTATATGTGCACATGTATGGTCCAACTGCAGATTAAGATTTAAAAATAAAAATAAAGAGTTTTAAAAGATGTGTGTTTGTGTATACAAAATGTTTAACGCTCAACAATCAACATTTTTACTTCTTTTACTACTTTTTTTTAAATTTTATTTTCTTATACTTTTTATCAAACTTTTGTTATTCTGTGTGGTATTTTTTAAAGATTATTTGAATGAATGAAATGTGTAAAACTAACTGCGTCAAAACTGCGAGATAAAAACTAAAAATAAGAATTCTTTGTTTTTTCAGTGGAGACTTGTTTCATGAAGAATCTTGTTAAAAAATGAAAATAGACAAATTGTGTAGAACTGCAGCAATTAGTGGACTCATCAACTGGTTGGTCAAAAAAATTATACATTTAATCCTCTAAATATGAACGTTAACGTCTAAAAGATTCCTGTTTTAATTCCTGTTGTGTTCAAGCCTGTTTGTCAATAAAGCACAAGGAAAAAAATGCACTCGTCAGCGCCCCGGTCTACGCATGCGCTGTCGGTTCTCTTCCTACTTCCTGACAGCTGCACAACAACAACACCAGGAAACACCTGCGCTTCTCCATTTTACGGGTTTTTTAGTTTTTATCTTAATTTCTGTCTCCGTGTCCACCTGTCCAGCTGTCCACCTGTCTGTCTGTCCCGGTCTCCGTGCCCGTGTCTCTCCATGCGCGCTCCCGTGTGCGTGGCGCTGTTGTTTTGGCTGCTGAACGATGCGGCGGCTCATCAGTTCACTGAGAAGGAGATGGCTGCGATCAGGTAACACTGTACAGAGACAGGTCACACTGTTCTGAGACAGGTAACACTGTACAGAGACAGGTCACACTGCTAAGAGACAGGTCACAGAGACAGGTCACACTGTGCAGAGACAGGTCACACTGCACAGAGACAGGTCACAGAGACAGGTCACACTGCGCAGAGACAGGTCACAGAGACAGGTAACACTGCACAGAGACAGGTCACACTGCACAGAGACAGGTCACAGAGACAGGTCACACTGCTCAGAGACAGGTCACACTGTTCTGAGACAGGTCACAGAGACAGGTCACAGAGACAGGTCACACTGTTCTGAGACAGGTCACACTGCACAGAGACAGGTCACAGAGACAGGTCACACTGCGCAGAGACAGGTCACACTGCACAGAGACAGGTCACACTGCACAGAGACAGGTCACACTGCACAGAGACAGGTCACAGAGACAGGTCACACTGTACAGAGACAGGTCACACTGAGCAGAGACAGGTCACACTGCGCAGAGACAGGTCACACTGCACAGAGACAGGTCACAGAGACAGGTCACACTGCACTGA